>JASDQU010103070.1:0-33519 GCA_032191745.1 Picea mariana | reverse complement strand
GCGAGCAGAGATCTGCGATCAGAAATCCAGTGCGCAGATCAACGGATCGTGGTGATTTCTGGACCCCCCTTGGTATTCTATCTTTAATCAAATGGGGGGGGTCCGGAAATGAATCTTCCTCACGATGGGCCCCCTGTTACATGTGTCGTCGCCCTATTGGTTCACGAGTCCCATCCCCCACATGTTGTCTGACACTACGTCACCCTCCACTAAGCCCACTTGTCCCACTCACGTCTGGGTCTGAGTCCCATCCCGTTACTACTGCCAGTCCTTGGTGTTAGCGCCATTAACACCCTTCACTCATGAACAGCCCCCTTTGGCGACTTTACCCCCCCAATCACAAACCTCCACGTCAGTCGTCTGTATACGTTGTTTACCGTCACCTACCATATCACCCCAAGTGACCCGTTATACATTAATGATTGGATAAAATGCCCGTTGTCATGCTGACCATTTTCCCACGTCCGACCGACCCAGTTTTGAATAAAAACACCGTTGTGCCCATTTTCACTCGTTATTCATCCCTCGCGCCAGAAACCATCCATCGCACCAGAGAACTTATCTATCATATTTCCATTACTTCCCCATCATTTTCCTTCACCACCAGTAGACCCCACTAACGTTGTTTGTTGCAGGTACAGTCACTGAGATGGTGTCTAAAACGAGGTCATCTGAAGAGGAAGAGAATCCGTTCGTTCCTCCTCCTGTCGATCTTGATAAAATCCCTCTGGTAGACAAGGACCGCTTGATAGCGGACACTACATGCAGCTTTGATTTCTCTGATCTTCAATCATGGCTCCAGGAAGTTTTCCTAGACCAGAGTGATGAGATTGGGCTCTGGGAGTCCGATTTTCCCCTATATCTGTTCCCCCAAATCCACCATTTCCCAAAGTTCACACTCAAGTGCCAAGATCACTACGTCCCCGAACAGAAAGCCATTGTTTCCTCCTCTGGACGTCCTCTTCTTCATTACCCTAGAGGATATTGACCAAATGATGCAGATAACCCACCTGGAGTCTGTAACCCCATTCAACCTGGAAATCCTCACCGAGCTCTACCAGAAGATGACTTTCCCGCAAAGAGCTCAGATTTTCGAGCTATTTTTTCCCACTTCCTCTCCAATCCCGACCACCAGTCCCCCGTATCCTTCGTCCATGTTTTCCACCAAAGGGAATCAGATTATTTTGGCCCTGTGTGCTCTACTTGGATACTATTCTGATCAATGGGTGGACGAACCCATCCTGGGTTTCCTATCCATCTTTTCAAATGATGAACAACCAACCACTCAATTCGATTACAGTACTTTCTTGGCCAATAACATCCATGAGAAATTCGTGAACTTCACCACTAAGGGCATGTTCAGGTATTCGTCCATTCTGGCCTACATGTTCATGTACTTTCAAGCAGACAGGTTCAAATTCTCCATGCAGAAGATGGACTCCGACGGGAGGCCACAGACGGTCACAGCGTGGACGTCTCTTCTAAAGCACAATTCGGTCGAATATGATTTCACAGCGTTCATTGACCAGTTCTACCACCCTGTGGTAAGTATGTTGAGTGGCATGCCTGAGCCATGAGTAAATGACGAAGTCCGGAGAGTTCTACACCTCTTAGAAAGTGCGAAGATAGGAGACTGGTACTTGTACCAGAATCACTCTGAAATCCGAGTCTATGGGTGCAAGTTGGCACCATACAAGCTTCCTAGATATATACCGATAAGAGTTTTCGCACTAGAATACATTAGGCAAATTATGAATTCTGATGATATTCACTTTGTTTCCCTCAAAAAGAAGCAACAGTTGCGGATTAAAGGGCAGATAGGTTCATTTATCTGCAATAATAGAGGCGCTGGTGATGAAGCAGAAAAACTATTGAGGGAAATGAAATTTTCGAAAAGTTTCGCCTGGCATTACGATCCTTGTGGAATCATTTCTAAGATGAGAGTCAGAAATAAGACTGCCCCATATGCACACGAGCCCAGGCCCGAAATCAAAAGATTTGCCAATCAAACTGAATGGGAGTCCGATACGTTGGAGGATGTAGAACCTGTTGTCGGGATGGAACCGCAGGGGCCCTCAAAAAGTGTGCTTCCCGCTACCACGCCACAGGCCCTCAAGGAGAAGAGGCCCCGAAAAGAGTCATATCCTCCTGTAACAGAGGTGTCAACGGAGGAATTTCAAGTTCACTCTAAAAAGATGAAGACAATTTCAACGACCGGCACAACAGCAAAAGCTACCACGTTGACTACCACAGTGACCACTACTGGGGCCAAGCAATTCACTTCATCTTTTGGCTCTAGTCAGCTTAAAGAAGTAGTAGTAAAGTCCACAGATTCTCCCTTGGATACTCTACCAAGCAATACTGGGCCCAAGTTGGGCATTTTTGAAAAATATGACTTGATCAAGAAGAGGAACCCGTCACTCACCAGCAGCGCTTATGCACAATTCCAGAAGCAGTCATCCACAGCCCAGCACAGACTACTCTCGGCATTCGATACAGAAAAGGGTAGGATGCATATGGCGTACCTCCATGCACAAGTGCCGGATCCCAAGGTTATATCTGATTACAAGAGGGCCACGTTTGAATTCCAAGCAAAAGATGTGCATCCGGCAGATCAAATGGATCTGCATAAGCAAACTGGGGAAATGATTTCCCACACTTTAGCCCACGTTGCAACTTCTACGTCAAAGTATCGGACAGCATTGAGCAACGCCCAGACCCAACTGAAGCTAGAGAAGATGTCTTCCTTCGCGAAAGACAACAAGATAAAGACTCTGGAGGAGCTAGTCCTCAAGATCGGCTACGACCCGGTGAATGTCAAGGTTTCCGAAGAAATGATTAAAAAGAAGAATGCTGACATCGCCGCATTGAGAAAGCAGCTAAAGCTCCCTCCAATAGAGGACCCACAGATAAAAGAAATAGCTGAAAGGGAAGGCGAAAAGGATGAGATGCTGAGATTACTCATGGAGCAGAGTGCTCAGTTAAGGGAGATGGAGGCCGAGATGGAAAAACTATTAAAGGAGAAAGAACAAACGAAGACAGTGGAGGGCATCACCTTAAGTGCTATCCCCATTGCAGGGTTGAGCACAGCGACAGTGACAGCAGTTCCATCCGCAACTACAGAGCAGGTACCAGAAGGCACCATAGACCTGGCCAAGTCTATGGAGAGAATGAATTTGCAAGAGTCTGAAATCAGTAGACTCAAGAAAGAAGTGGAAAATCTCCAAGAGCTAAGGACTTCCTTCCAGATAAGCTTAGCCAAAGAGAAATAGGTGAATGAGAAAATGAAGAAGGAGCTGCAGCAGCTCCAGAAACAGACAATGGCAGGAAAAACCTTGGCAGAGGTTAAAGAACTTGTGTGGACTGATATTTCTAAGTCCATAAACGAAATCTGGCCGATGGTTCAAATTATGTTTGAACAAAATGAATTGCTTGAGAGAAGCAAACAGGCAGTGGAAAAAATCAGGACGGAGCTAGGAGATATGCCTGCGCAAGCCAATGAAATCATAAGGTTCCTTAATTCAAAGACCCGGAAGGAACTAGTAGAATTGAAGATCGAGGACAGGACTGAAACTATATTGGAGGTGAAACGAGTTCTGACCAAAAGAGGCCTCATGCTTCAGCTCGAGGAGAAAATCCAAGTTATGGATCAAGGAGTGCAAAGGCTTTTCCACAAGATAGATGCTCTGCAGAGGAAAGGCCTGCCTGGTATGAAAGTCATCAATGATAAATTAATGACGCTCCCTGACTACAAGAAAAGGATGACAGAAATATCTAACGACAGCTCAAAGTTCGCAGGGATACAAGGGAGTATCACAGGTAGAGCCTTCATGGAGACACTGCAGTTGGATATTGATATCCAGCATGAAATTAAGCACATTTTCGTCATCAAGCCTACATTCGCTAAGTACACAGACATGGACGAAGTGTACCGGAGGTTGCTCANACTAGATTAGTAGATGAGCTGTCATTTCCAGTCAGCTGTCCTATCAGCAGAGGTTGCGGAGGCACCTCACCAATGGCCTACCCAGAAGTTCAGCAAACAGTTGTGATGAATCACCAAACAGTTTTTGATTAGTTGAGTTAGTTATGCTAATAATAGTATGGACACGTCCTGATCAGTTATGACAGGAACCTTTGTATTTTGACTTATAAATACTTATTTTTTCAATGTATTGAGTGTTGTTGATTTGCACACCCGACTTCTACCAAGCTGTAACATTTTTGAAGAGATCCACCATTAATAAAGAAGAGGCATTTCACAGGATTCTTGCGCATTTTCACTGGTGATGTGATTTTCTTAGTCAAATGTTTCCTTTCTCTGTTATCATCTTGTTTTTCTATAACTAATCTTTACGAATAGCGTTATGTTGCAGGATTTATCTCCGATACCCTGTTTCCAATTCTAAAGATTTTGATGTTCATCTTCTAAATAGTTTCAATTAAGAGATTCTTAAGTGCTTGTTAATTGGAGTTATTTTCTTTATCTTTTCTTCTGTCCATCACTTTAATTATTAAAGATCCAGTGAGGGTGTTATCTCGCCTTGTGAAAGATTTCTTCAGTGTTTCTAGTTGCATCTCAGATTTTATTAAGAACAGACCCCATAGCCCATGGATGTGTAGTTTGTCTCAACCAATTTCAAAAACCCTTTACAACAAAATCGACATTTTCTATAGCTAGCCTAATATCTTAATTCAAAACAAAGCTAAATTATATAGAGAGATCCCTCTCTGAAGCTGGAAGGGCTAGATCCCAGCTTTAAAAGCGGTTGGTTAAGGTTAGCTTTGTATATTTCTTCTTTTCAACCTCTAGGAAATTTACAGAGTGCTAACATAAATGGCGACTCCACTGGGGAAGAACTGAAATTGATATCCCATGACTTCCCTTAAGAAGATTGATTTTGAGAAGAAAGTGATATTTAGAGGTTGATTAACTCTGTATATATTACTTCCAGTATCGTTCCTGGTTCCTTTGTCCCTCTATGACTGTCCCTGCAGCAGTACAACCTAATATTGAGCCCGGACTAGCGAATCAAACTCATATTGCGTCGAACCTTTTTGACATAATCCTCCAGACTGCCAATAACTGGGAAGAGCTCGAACGTTCATGGGTGGCCATTGAACGTGACATAGTTACTCAGGAACAATTGGAAGCTAGGAGACGTCAACGTAGGAATCTTCCTTAGACTACTTTCAACATAAAATAAAATAAAAATTATATATATATATAAACCCAAAAAGAGTTCTGGCTCCTAAGAAGGTCCACACTCGATCTCATCCAGATCCAAAACCCTCAGCAACAGTAGATAATCCCGAGCAGTTGTTGAAACGAAAGACCTTAGCCACCTGTTCAACGAGTCATTCTCCTCTACACAGGTCTCCTTCTTCTTCCGGAGGACTAGATACCCTTCAAAACACTGATCTTGATCTTATCGCACCACGAAACCTTGGTAGAACACGGTCTGAAACCTTCGCGTCTAAGCTCGTTTTTGACCCATCTGTGTTGCAACCTCGAACCCCCAAATTCTTGTCTCCTACGACTAAACTACGAATCAATACCTCAGCACCACAGAGTCCCTCATCACCCTCGTCTTCAGTCACTACCCCTCCTGCCATCCAGGCCATCTTACCACCTCCTCCACCCATCATGGCAGCTCGTTATGCTCCTTTAGTGCTAGCCGCACCACTGCATGCCATGCCCCAAGACTACCAGACTAGACTTCCACAGTTTGATGCAACTGGGCCTTTAAACGCACAACAACATGTGGATAAAATGAACGACTACTTGGATTTGCAAGAAGTTGACGAAGTCGACATTCAGATGAGACTTTTCGCCCAGAGTCTGACAGGAGAGGTCAAAAAATGGTTCAAATCCTTACCCGCCGTGTCAATCCCTGACCTTGTCGCGTTCCAAAGAAGTTTTCTTGATCGATGGGCGGTAAAGAAAAATCCCCTCCAAATACTATCAGAGTACGAGAACATAAAAAGAAATCAAGGTGAAACTGTCCAAGATTATTGTACCCGCTTCAACAATTTGTATAATGCGATCCCTACTAAAATTAAACCTCCCCCGGGTTTGGCATTAATTAAATTTCCTAATGGATTCGATGCTGACATGTCTTATCAATTAAGAGAAAGAGATGCTGCCACCCTTGAAGACATGCAGAAAATTGCTATTAGTGTGGAAGCTAATCTGTTGGCTAAACGGGCACGTCAAAGGTCTGAAAAGAGAGTCACTATCAGAGAAGAACCTTCCACGTCGATCATAGAGTCCAAGCTGGATTCTTTATCCTGAAATGTGGAGTTTATGATGGGAAGAATGATTTTATCTGATAGGAACCCTCCAAGGGACAACGCACCTACTCCCCAAATTTGAAATCCCAATTTCAGAAGAAACCCTCCTCAAATCAGGCAAAGGGATCCCAGGGACCAAAGAGATCAGCGATATCCTAGGGATCAAAGAGAACAAAGAGGTCAAGATCCACCAATTAGACCTCCCCTATAGGAAAACTATGTTGATGATGGAGGGGAAGTAATAGAGGAATTGGAAGACACTCATATCAACCTCATGGGAGTACACGACAATGAAGCCATTTTCCTTACTCAAGAAGAGCAGGAACTATTCCTGCTAAACCAAACAAAGGTGAGTGGGGAGACTGAGGGTGCGGGGCAACCAACCTGGGAGGATGACATTCTAGAAGTGCACCAGCAGTACAACCTGCGGAGTAAGAAGACAGAAGGAAATTCCCCAAGAAGGACGACCGAAACGCAGAAGGTAGCCGAGACCCAAAAAACTCCTGAGAAAACCACTGCTGGAAAGTCTTTCGAGAAAGGTAAAGCTGATACTCCGGTGAAGAAAAATGTCACCATATTGAAAAGACCATCTCAGCCCGAAGTTTCACCTGTTAACCTGCCTAGTACTTCTGACCAGAGGGATATGGACCAACCAGAGTCGACGAGTCAGACCCGGACTTCTGTGCCTTTTAGCCTAGAAGCAGAATTGGCCAAAATTAAAATTCCTGTCCCACTGACAGAGTTGATAAGCCGAGGTAGTTATCATTCACAGGTACTAAAGGCATTATCCATTGAGCCTGGCATAGGCACCCAAGCCTTGGCTATCGGATCAGTGACTCACTCAGACACTGTGAACCTCGCTGACGATCGCCCCGAACTCCTTTTCGGACCGGCAGTGGATGGTCGAGACGATACCGGTGATGTAGCTCCCTTTTATATCAGTTTGAACATACATGATTTGATACTGCATAATTCCATGTTGGACTCAGGTGCCTCACATAATTTAATGCCCAAAGCTGCAATGGAAAAACTGGGATTGGAAGTCACTAGGCCTTACAAAGACCTCCACTCTTTTGACTTCAGCAAAGTCAAATGTATTGGTTTAATTAAATATTTGTGCATCACCCTGGTACAGATTCCTTCGAAAAGCATGGTAATGGACGTGGTGGTTGCAGACATTCCGCCAAAATACGGTATGTTATTGTCCCGGTCTTGGGGAGTTAAGTTGAAAGGAACTTTGCAGCTGGACATGTCTTACGCCACTATCCCAGTGTTTGGACAACAGAGGAGGTTGTACAGAGAAACACTGATGAAGTATATGGTCAGCACTCAAGAGAAACCTCATAATTACCCCCTTTACTCTGCCCATTCAGATTTAGATTCATTCATCTTGTACAACGATGGAGGTACCGAAGAGCAAGATAATCAGCTGATAGAAAACGTGGCTAGTCAAGATGAAGGTTCAGAAAGCAGTGAGGCAGCAAAGATGGAAAATGAAATCACATAAGATTTACCCGCTGACTTCTGGAGTATGGATTTCGATGGAGCTGTGAGTAAAGAAGGAGCAGGATTTGGAGTCTGGTTGCATAATCACCGAAAAAGGTATTCAGAAAATCACTCGTATAAG
Organism: Picea mariana; assembly: GCA_032191745.1. Lineage (NCBI taxonomy): Eukaryota > Viridiplantae > Streptophyta > Pinopsida > Pinales > Pinaceae > Picea > Picea mariana. The sequence continues at coordinate 25,598 of JASDQU010103070.1, read as the reverse complement.
TTAAATTTTCACTGCACTAACAACGTCGCTGAGTATGAAACTTTAATGCTAGGTCTGAAACTGTTGAAAAAAGTTGGTGCTAAGCAAATAATGGTAAGGGGCGACTCTGAATTAATTATTAAGAAAATTAAAGGTGAATATGCTGCTAAACACCCACGCCTTAGAGCCTACAGGAATGCAGCTCTCGATGCTTTGAAGTGTTTTAACGAGGTTGACTTGCAGGTAATGCCGAGAGGACAGAATATTCTGGCTGACGGATTAGCTACATCAGCCGCTTCCTGCAAGATTCCTTTCCGCCAAACTCGACCATACACTATTGAGGTTAAATGCAGACCTACAGTCCCCGATAATATCAGGTACTGGAGGAAAAGTCGAAGTGTACCGGAGGTTGCTCAAAGTGACAGTGCCAGGTCATATTCGATGGGAAGAACTATGCGATCTACTAGATTAGTAGATGAGCTGTCATTTCTAGTCAGTTGTCCTGTCAGCAGAGGTTGCGGAGGCACCTCACCAACGGCCTAACTAGAAGTTCACAAACAGTTGTGATGAATCACCAAACATTTTTTGATTAGTTGAGTTAGTTATGCTAATAATAGTATGGACACGTCCTGATCAGTTATGACAGGAACCTTTGTATTTTGACTTATAAATACTTCTTTTTTCAATGTATTGAGTGTTGTTGATTTGCACACCCGACTGCTATCAAGCTGTAACATTTTTGAAGATATCCACCATTAATAAAGAAGAGTCATTTCACAGGATTCTTGCGCATTTTCACTGGTGATGTGATTTTCTTAGTCAAATGTTTCCTTGCTCTGTTATCATCTTGTTTTTCTATAACTAATCTTTACGAATAGCATTATGTTGCAGGATTTATCTCCGATACCCTGTTTCCGATTCTAAAGATTTTGATGTTCATCTTCTAAATAGTTTCAATTAAGAGATTCTTAAGTGCTTGTTAATTGGAGTTATTTTCCTTATCTTTTCTTCTGTCCATCACTTTAATTATTAAAGATCCAGTGAGGGTGTTATCTCGCCTTGTGAAATATTTCTTTAGTGTTTCTGGTTGCATCTCAAATTTTATTAAGAACAGACCCCATAGCCCATGGATGTGTAGTTTGTCTCAACCAATTTCAAAAACCCTTTACAACAAAACCGACATTTTCTATAGCTAGCCTAATATCTTAATTCAAAACAAAGCTAAATTATATAGAGAGATCCCTCTCTGAAGCTGGAAGGGCTAGATCCCAGCTTTAAAAGCGGTTGGTTAAGGTTAACTTTGTATATTTCTTCTTTTCAACCTCTAGGAAATTTACAGAGTGCTAACAGAACCTAGGAGTCCATTGGGAAAGCTAGCAAAATGAGGAGAAGGAGTATGCGGATGATTCGCGACATGATGTAAGACTATCGGGACTCCCATCCCTAAAGGGTGGAAAAACAGCATGAGTGTCAAAGTGAAAAAGGGTGCTATGAATGGGACAACTCATGTGGGTAAGAGTGCTACCAGGTGACAGTACCTAAGATGCAATGGAGGTGTCGGTAATGCAGAGCCGGAGATGGGGATCCTAGAGGAAAATGTCAGAGAGTGTGACTGGAGATGCAATTGAGATTCAAAGGGAATGATTACATGCCAGTGCTGATGATATACCCGAAGGGGTTGCATTGATGTATGATGACCAAGTACCTGCACACATGAAAACCAAATACCCGACGTGAACAATATCTTAAAAGAATCAATCATACAAGCATTTATTTGATAATTATGAACATGAGCATGCATACCTGGATGGGGTATGAAAAAATGGTGCCCCGGGGGCTAAGGATAAAAAATGGCCAGGGGACTGTCTTGATGTAGGTGATGGAATTTTGATCCTGTGGCTGAAGACGGATCAAAAAATGGACGCTCAGAGCTCCCGAAATGGTGTTTGGAAGTTTGGCGGAAAGGCCTATATATAGTGGTAGGGCCCACATTGCCACCTCATTTGTACTTGTTGCCAGAGTGACTAGACGAGAGGTATTCCGAGGAGATTTGGAGATTTTAGGAGAATGAGACAGCCGATTTAGGACTAGCGAGCTTTAGGTTAGTAGTCTTATCGTCCTGCATAGAAGTAGAGTTTCAATTTTTAGGCAAGGTCTGTATAGAGGGTCATACAGAGGGTTTTATGGGTGTGGGCCCCCCAGTGCGTGGGCGATCCATAAATATGCATGCATGAGTGCGTGCCTCTTATCTGGATAGTCGCGCATGGGGGCACCCGTAGGGGGGGAAAAGGCGCACATGATGTGCGCGCCTGTTTGCTACACTGCCACGCATGGGTGCGCGGTTGTGTAGTGGACAGGCGCGCTTTGATGCATGCCTGTGTTCATGACAGGGGTGCATGGAGGCACCCCTGTAGGGTGAGCAGGCGCGCATGCATGCGTGCCTATGGGATGGACAGGCGCGCATGAGTGTGTGCCTGTGGGTTGAACAGGCGCACATACGTGCACGCCTGTGGGGTGAACAGGAACGCATATGTGTGTGCCTGTGGGTTAAACAGTCGCGCCTTAGGGGCAAGGTTGACGAGTGTAAAACTTATCTTTTTAATGTTTTTTATGGTCAATATGGCTGACCTAGGACTGTTTTATGTGGCTGCAGGTGATCATTTGGCATGATGCCAGTCGACTGGTGAGAGCGGGATTGGTCCCAGCTGAGGGATGCCGTGGCTATTGAGGAGTCGGGGGTTCGTGCCACTTTGGCAGCCTGTGGGCTACTAAATTTATTCGAGTGCCCATTGATATGGGTACAGGAGTATCTCCTATAGTTTCTTATCTGGATGTGGAGTCCAGACCTGCATTGATTTATGGTGCGGGGAGAGCAGATTGCCTTCACTGCGGTGGAGGACATATACTTTTTGACTGGGCTCCCTTTTAGGGGAACGCCTCTACCAGCAGAGTTGGTGTTACCTGCAGACGTGTCATTAGTGACTTTGGGTCGGAGGTACTGTTCGATGGATAACTACATGTCGGGCTCTATCGTGAGCATCGGGGCGATGGATGCTCTAGCGCATCGCTGTGTAGCAGCGATGATTGTGAGGGTGTATGGGTCCCTTGCGACTCAGTGGATCAGTGGTGGTCAGCTAAGGGTTATGGGGAGGGCATTGGTTGGGGATCACTTTGCCTGGGGGTTGATGCTGCATGCCCAGATGGTAGGGAAGTTGGATAGATGTCAGTCTACTGACACAGGGGACTTTTCTTTTGGGTCCATCTTGGTGGCCTAGTTTTTGGAGAGGGTGTCGATGTTACACCCTAGGATTTTATTGGGCACTCCTGGGGCGCGAGAGCCGTGACTGAGGCGGTGGTCAACTATTTTGGTTCGCCATGGTGGTGGCAAGGGCAGCCATTTTTTTTACAGCTGAGGCGGCACAGGTGTGGCGGCAGATGCCGCAGGTTATATTGCAGTATCCATATGTTGGTGTTGACTTCCAGGGTGATTTGGACATGGTGTTACCTCTAGGGGAGGTGTTTGATCATCGAGGTATGTTTATGAGTTTGATATATTGAGTTTTGAGATAGCATGACATGTGTATTTTGTATAGATACTGATACTATCGTTTGGTTGTTTATATATGCAGATGTGGGACCTCGCGGGTGCGAGGTTGAGCTGATGAGAGCACCGGCTCGACAGGAGCCGGGGAGACCGCTGCGGGGAGGGCCACGGGAAGGAGAGAGACGTCAGTGTGAGGATGCTGAGGTGAGACCAATTGATGATGAGAGAGCAGCGAGGAGACATCATTTTGATGACCCACGTGTCAGGCCATCGCACGCTCCTCCGACGAATGCAGGAGTAGATTTTGAGGATATTCACAGTCACCTGGAGGCGGTGCTATAGGGCATGCCCGAGGGCATGTGGTCATGCATTCAGGATGAGGGAATCCTTGAGAAGTGTGTGGGAGTTCCACCGACATGGCGGGTCGTGGTGCGATGAGAAGTAGTAGCAGGTGCTACAATGACCGGACAGTTACCTCCTGGTCTAGAGGGACCAGTAGTGGGTGGGGGAGCACCTCCTGAGGGAGGGGCAGGAGGTGGTGCTCTAGAAGCACCTTGAGGGTCTCTCTATGTATTTTTGTATTTTGTATATAGGTTGGTGAGCCCATTTTGTACTGAGGTACTTTACTGACCTATGGATTCTGTATATGATGTTTTGTATGTAAACAGTTTGATGGCACTGGTGGCCAATTTATATATATATATGAGTATATATTTTGGGATCTATGTGATGTTTACATGTGTTTTTTAATGTGTTGATGATGTCTAATTTATATATGCTATGACAGGTTTTTGATATGTTTATGTATGTATAGAGGTATCTTGATGTGATATATGCCAATATAACACAATGTTAGCTAAGTTATCTATAATTTGATTTAATTGTCTTGGAATATGTGTAAATGTAATGAAATCAAAATGTCGAGATAAAAGTCTAACTTGCAGGTATTTGCGAAAGAGGCAAGGATCACGGACACGGTACACATGGTTGAGCTGTAGGACGACTAGTTGAGAGTCGAGAAAGACGCTAAGGTGACGAATACGATGATGATGGGCATCGGTGAGGAGGCCAATGACGGCAGTGTATTTGGCTTGGTTGTTGGTTGTTGAACCCAAGCATGTGCCGCTAGAGTGGAGCATTTCATGTGAGGGGGTATAGAGGGCCCAAGCTGTCGAAGCGAGATTTTGTGTCCAATGGCTGGCGCTGTCGGGGTAACTAATGTGGTAGGTCGGTGGAGTAGGCATCTGTCAATATCACAAATGATAGTTTAGACGTGAGGGATGAAAAAAAGATTAAAAACACTATAAAAGAAATAACCTAAAGTAGAAATGACTACGCTTAGGCATAAAATTTCTTTAAGTATAACCCGTTGATGGGTTCTTTGAGAGAAAGGCCTTCGGGAGAGGCCAGGATGTATGAGCCTTTGGTGAGGCAATGTTGGATGATGTAGGGGCCATGCCATAGTGACTTGAATTTTCCATGACCAAAGGTATCGTGAGCAATATCGTAAGCAAGGACGAGGTCGCCTTCGTGAAATGAGCAAAGGTTGACATGGCGATCAAAGGTGGCCTTTGACCATTTTTTAGTTGCCTCATTGTTCTGTAATGAAGATCAACGATCTTCATCCAGGGACTCTAAGTTCAGAAAGCGTTGCTCCATTGGATCAGTGTCAGGTAATAGCTCAATTGTGGTGCGTAAGGTGGGAATTTCACACTCGATGGGAAGAGTGGCCTCAACCCCATGGACTAGATGAAATGGTGTGAAACTAGTGGCTGTTTTCACGGTTGTTCGGTAAGCCCATAGTGCGGAAAATAACATATTATGCCAATTGGTCTTATGTTTATTAACCGTGCGCTGTAACATGGTCTTGAGAACCTTGTTAACTACTTCGACCTGTCCATTAGACTGAGGGTAATATGGTGAGGAAAACTCGTGGGAGAATCCTAACTGAGATGAGAGTTCGACGAAAATCTCATTCTTGAAGTGTTTCCCGTGATCGGAAACTAGTTGGAGTGGTACACCGAAGCGAGATATGACGTGATTAAAGAAAAAGCGCATTGCAGTGTGAGCGGTGTTGTTGAAGGTGGGCATGGCTTCATCCCATTTTGTGAAGTAATCGACTACGACAACAATGTATTTGTGTCCATTGTTGGATGGGGGATTACAAGTCATGAAGTTGATGCCCCATTTACAGAAGGGGCCGGCAGTAATGACTGGGTGAAGAAGAGCAGGTGGTGCTTGTGCTTTGTTGGCATAAATCTGACATTTATCGCATCGCTTCACGGCATGAATGCAATCGTGAAATAATGTAGGCCAAAAATACCCTTCTCGGATGATTTTATGAGCTGTGGACATTCCCGAAAGATGGCCCCCGCATGAGCCGCTATGGCAATCGTTCAAGACTCTATCAGCTTCGTCAATAGTCAAGCATCAACGAAGTATGGTGTCGACCCCTCACCGGTACAAGATATCTCCGATGAGGAGATAGCAGGGGGCCTGGTGGCGAATATGACTATGATCATCTCATGAGAGGTGGTTACCAAATTTTTGGGTTCGGAGGTAGACAAGGAGGTCGCCGTACCACAGGTCATCTGCAGTGATGTGGAAGAGATGTTCATCAGGGAAGTTGGTATTGATGGGGGTACTGGTAGTATCAGAGGGAAATGTCGTGACAAGTTCAGCAAGGATGAGGGATTTCTTGCTCTTGGGTGTTGAAAATTCAAGATCATACTTTTGAAGGATAACGATCCATCGGGAAAATTTTCCATTAATTTTCCGATGACTAAGCAAGTATTGCATAGGGTTGGAATCTGCTACGACCTTAGTCGTGTGAAGCAGAATGTAATGATGCAGTTTCTGGACTACGAGGACGATTGCAAGGGCTAGTTTCTCTTCATGTTTATACTTCAAGGATGTCCCTGAGAGGTTTTTACTAACGTAGTAAATGACATGTTCATGATCGTCATCACCAATTTGAACAAGAACTCCTGCTACTGAGACAGCTGATGTTGATATGTAGAGGATATAGTCGCGATTGTAGTTGGGTGCACTAATTAAAGGGGCGTTGGAGAGCACCATTTTAATATCGTCAAATGATTTTTTGGAATGTTCATCCCAGTGAAATGGGATGTCGTGGCGTAGTAAGCGAAGGAAACCATGTGCTCGAGTGGCATAGTCTGGGACAAAACGCCGTAGAAAGTTAGATTTTCCTTGTAGGCTCTGGAGTTGACGTAAATTTTGGGGAGGTGGAATTTATGTGATGGCTTGAACTTTGAGGGGGTCCATGGTAATACCACTTTGGGAAACAATGAATCGGAGGAGGTGCCCCGCAGTGATGCAGAACACGCACTTGAGTGGATTCAAGCCGATGTTGTACTGACGACACCGTTGGAAGATGATCCGTCAATCATCAAGATGTTGGGTGCATTTCTTGGATCGAGCTATGAGGTCGTCCAAGTATGCAAGGATGATATGAGCCAGATCATGAAAAATGTATGTCATAGCTCATTGGAAAGTTGTGCCAGCATTCTTTAGTCCAAACAGCATGACACGATATGCAAAAGTACCCCAAGGGGTAGTGAATGCGGTTTTGTATTGATCGGCTGGGTGGATTTGGATTTAATTATAACCAGAGAAACCATCCATGAAGGATAGAGCCTCATGGCTTGCACGGTCATCGATAATTTGATTGATGAAAGGCGTTGGGAAGTTGTCTTTGGGACATGCGTGATTGAGATCACGAAAGTCCGTGCAGATGCAGATAGTGCCCTGTTTTTTGTTAACAGGTACAGGGTTGGAAACCCATGATGTATAGGCGATGGGGTAGATGAACCCAGCCGTGTGTAATTTGTCAATCTCAGCTTTGATGGCCGCTACTTTGGATGGGTGTAGTGGTCGTTGTTTTTTATGAACTAGGGTAATGTCAGGCCAGGTGTCGATGCGATGTTCGATGATCGAGGGATGAAGGCCAAGCATTTTTGTGTATGACCAGAAAAAATATCCCGATATTCTTGGAAGAGGGATTTATAGGTGGTGATTTCTTGAGGATTGCAAGTGGCGCCAATGGTGATTTTCTCAATGACTCCAATTTTTATGGAAATATCAATTTTGATGGTCGTGGAAATGTTGGCCATGTTGCCTTCTTCAAAATCATCAGGGGTCGGGATGGGGTTGTTGAACCAGTCGATATCCCCTGATGGGATAAAATCCTTGGTTTCGACTGCGTATATGGGGTGTTGGTTAGGAGGCGTGAAGTTTTCCTGTGAAAATAAGAGCGCTCTATGGTGTAGCGCATCCCAGGGGTAATCGGGAGTGGTTAGTTCCTCGAGTATTTCCTCGTCACAGTGAAATTGGCGGGAATACAAGGGGTCTAAAAGAGAGATATTGGTGACTGTCGTCGTGTGGTTGTCCCCTGGTGATGAAGAAGTAGGGGGAACGACGCAATGAGATTGCGTTGGTTCACTCAACATAAACCAAATATCGAAGTACTAAGGAGTACCAGTGATAGTTGGATGTGATATTTTTGTAGGGAAATGAATGGGAGAATTGGGGGGATTTGGGGATGAATCCTCGGATAAGTCATCCAAGAACCATGGAGGCGTCGGGAGTGCCTCAGGTTTGGGAGAAATGATATGAAGAATCTCTAGTGATGAGGTAAGTTCAACCATTGATTCTGTAGGGGGCGCAGGGGTTTGAATCAGGGTCAATTAGTGTTGCCTGTATCCAATGATCATAGGACATTGGTATGTAAAATGATCTAGGGATTCACATAGAGAGCAAGGGCATATCATACATTCATTGACTGAAGTTGTGACTTAATGGATGTCAGTGATTTGTGGGAGGGATGATGTAGCTAGGTTGGTTTTGTTCTGGAAGCTTTGGCACACTGCGGCTAATGTCTGTCAGAAGCGCAGTAGTGCTGGGAAATGGTGTGTATAGTGGCCATATTTTGAACATATAGCACAAGAGAATTTGGTTCGCAGTCCTTTTCTACTTGAGTGAGGGGTGGTAGCGGTAGTACTTTCTACCGTGGCGAGCGTTGACGGTGTTGGAGTGAGTGGAATCAGGTTTCATAACTCGGGTAGAGATGGGCAGTTGTTGGTTTGGTATCCATATTTCTCACATAGCATGAAAGGAGGTTGTACGCATGGGGGAAGTGGAGCTGCAGGCTCCTTCTTTCGCCTGCCCCCAACTGTGGCAGGGAGGTTAGTGAGTGGGGGTGTAGAGGGTATGGTGGGAGTGAGTATGGGAATAATTATTGGGATTCCTTCCATTTGGGGAGGGAGGGATGGTTGAGGGACCATCTCTAGTGGATGTAAGTACCAAACTAGAATTGCCAACACCATATTAGGGAGGGTAAGTGTTGCAGCTACTTGGAAAGCTTGTACGCCTGGTGGAGAGTAGAAGAAGTGGATTTGAGTGATGTCTTGGGGAACTGTCTCCCAAACTAGGATATGGCCTTGGGGAGAGGTGAAATCATAGACTGGTGGAGTCGACGAGTTCGCAGGAGGCTCGTGAGGGGGGAGCTCTGTGACTAGTGGGACGTCAGATATGATAGAAGCCTCCCTAGGAGGAAGGGTATCCTCTATATCAGTTCTATTAGATGACATGATGCATACTTTATTGGAACGATGAAGGAGCGGTGGTGCACCATGGTAAGTCCCTAACCATGATGGTTCTTTGAAAATCTCGAGACCCATTTCGATGAGTGGGTATGTGTCCTGACTCGTGTGGATGAGAGGGAGAATGTTATCAATGTTGGCAGAAGGGTTAGGCTCGTAATGTGAGACTCGGTCAATGGTAATGATCTTCTCGTTATGGGGGAACATCATCGTTCGAAAGACGAAAGAGGCAATTTCCTTCATAGCGTACATGTAGCTACGACCGAACATGATTTTATAATTGAGTGGGGCATCGATAACTTCAATGTCGATGAGAATGGTTTTGCCCCCGAGTTCTACGGGGACATTTTAGAAGAGACCTTCAGGAGACGATGGTCGTTCGTCATAAGCTCTTAAGGTAATGGCAAATGGTATGAGTTCAGGGGAAGCAAGTTTCTGCCATACAGATTTAGACATAATGCATGTGGATGCACCTTCATCGATGATGCACCGATGAACTATTATGTTCCAAATTTTCACTGGGATTTGAAAAGCGATTAGAGCGAGGAGGCAAGGTTCTCCATTGTCGAGATCAAATGTGATGAGTCGAGTATCCACAGGATCGACTACCCCCAAGGTAGAAATTAATGACTTCCGTTGAGTGGGACAAGTTTGAAGGACTTCTAAGACTGACATGGCAGTCGGGGATTGTGCTAAGTCATCAACCAAACTATAATTATGAGCTGCCCTAGCCTGTGGGTTGTGGACATTCCTGCGTAATGGGATGCGAGGGATGCGAAGAGGTGGTTCTGCGTTAGGGCGAGGGATCACCAACGGGGGTCCTGTTGGTGTGGGGATTGTTTCTGGGGGAATGGGAGGAGACTCAGCGGGTTCACGATATTGACGACTACATATTTGTAGAAGGATTTCTTCCTCACTGGTGAGGAGGATGGTATGATCTGTTGGAATGTTTGGATTGAGGTACTATCCCAACTGTGGTGGAGTAGGCTATATCTCTTTTTGAGTGTTCATCACACCTTGGTGTGGAATGGGGTTCTGCAGCACGATTGGGGGGGTTGTTGCACGTATTGTTGTGGGGTCTGCTGAGGGGCAGGCGGTGTTGGAGGATGTGGTAGACTACCTGAGTCTTTTAGCCAAATAAAATTAGCAATTTGGGGGAAATAATGAGTATAATTGTCGAATTCACTGCAAAGGGCACAAGGGAACGTGGTTTTAATAGTATTGTTATTTCTCTCTTGACACCTGTTGTTATTTCCCCCCTGGGGGTTATGGTTCCCTTGGTTCTGGTTGCCCCCAGTAGGTTGGTTCTGTTAGGGTTGATTCCTGCCTTGACCTGGGTTGTTGTTGTTCATGTTTCTTCCTTTCTTTTTGGAATTATTCGACAGGTGGGTCAGATTTGTCGTATTCAGCTGTTCGAAATTTTGATGTTGTTGAATGGGAGAGGGTTGAACAAAATTCACCCCAACGTGAGGATGTGGGGGAGCCATGGGTTGTGGAGGACCAGGAAATGGAAAGTATGGGTTATGTGAGGGTAACGATCTGTAAGGTACATAGAAAGGCATGGCGTTTTCGCTAATATTTAGAGTATAAGCTGAAGTAGAAGGGGTACCAGAACTTGTTTGGATAGGTGGGTGTATTTGGGGTGTCGGTTGTGGCCCACTGATGGGTGGAGGCATAGAAACAGGGTATGGTTGTTGATAATGGGGTGGGGGGTAATAAGAGGTGCCCCCATATGCCGGCGGATATTGAGGTGTGCCATACATTGGTGGTTTTTGGGGTTGTGGACCGTGGTGCATGGTATTACCAATCAGTCTGTCTGCTGAGTGAGACATCCCAAGTTTGTCTTGGCCAAATGGCATGGGTTTTGGGAGATCAGGAAGTATAGTGTACAAGTACCCTGACTGTGAATAGATGAGGTCGTATTTTTGAGCTTTACTGATGGCTTCTTCTTCTGATTGAGGGAAGGTGGAAGCTACATCTTTACCGAGGAGAGTGACAAGTCATCTGAGAAACCAGTCGAGACATTATTGTTTGGTGGTTTCTGCTTTGCACAAACTACGTCGTCTATGCCACTCGTGAATGTGATCAGCGATATGTGTGGCTAAGGTTTGTTTGAAATAAGAGAGTTGTTCAAGACCATTGTCATGGCGAATTGGTAATTGGAAGAAGGTCAAAAATGTTTTGGCCAAGGACTCAAAAGTCACATGGGACCCCGATTTTTCATCTACATACCATTTGGTTGATGGGCCAGTGAGTGTGCGTTGAAATAATCGTAGTCTGATGGAATCATCCATGATGTTGTTGGAAGAGCACCATAGGTGAAAAGTCATGACATGGTTGGCAGGGTCATCCCCTTCCTTTCCTTAAAACTTGGGGATGTATGAAGGTAGTTTGGTAGGCATTGCAGGCCATGTGGGGTCATGCAATATAGGATCATTGGTGAGTTTTCTTAGATCTGGTATGTTAAGAGAGGCCAAATATGGCATCAGGAGTGTTGGTGGAGGATTAGTTCCAGCCATGGTGTGAGTGTTCTGTGAACCTGACCCTTGAGGGGGGCTATGTGGGTTGGTACTTCCCCCTTGAGAGGAAGTTGGCCCCCCGCTTTCGTGTAAAGGAGAGTGAGTGGACGGAGGACCTTAGGAAGTGGACCCAAGTAATGTGGAACCAAGCAAAGCTGATCCTAATATAGTGGTACTCACTGGAGTGTGAGAAGGTGGATCCAATGAGTTGGCAAGACCAGACACTCCCCCTAAGATAGGAGGGAGATTTAGCAAGTTTCTGCACGACGGGGATTATGTGGGTCCCCTACGATGTCTGACTAGCTGAGTGAATGTGTGTGAATTGTGGTGAGAGTAATAAATAAGCAAGAGCCTTTGTTGTAATTTTTTGAACTTTACACAATATATATCTAAATCAAAATGTAATCAGAAGTGCATCATACATAAAGTATTGTGAAAAAGAAGCATATATGTGGATAAGGGGGTTTTCTCTACGTGGGGAATCAAAGAAAAAAAATGCTTGTGTCCTAAATGACGTAACGTCCTTCCTCTCAAATAGCACTGGACCTTCCAATAGTACTCAACAGTGAGGTCTGAAGTCACCGAAAGAGAAACTAGTGAAGTATGAAATAATCAGTTATAATGAGGGGTAAAGGAGGCATATCCCAAAAGAGCTGGCAATATTTCCCAATATCCACACAAAATCCGATCAAGGTGCAATTGCAGCCCACAATTGCCACCTGGGTAGATGTCCTAAAATTTGGTCACTAGGTACCTCGGTCAAAGTGCGGCATTTAGATTTTCGGCCTAAGAAATGGGTCACGGGCTGGATCCCGTCCAAGAGGTGGGTGCCTCAAGGGGGGACACACAGAACAACCAGACCTCGGCCTTCAACCCTTCATGGGTATATCCCTACCTTATGGTGTTAGGAACACTTGACTTGGAGGATTTTCAGCTCCCTATTTGACAACTTCTATTGTTTTGACAATGTGAGAACCAGATAATGAGGAGTTATTTGGATGCCTATCTCTGAAATCCTACCTAGACTAAAAATTTATTTTGGCACCTCCTGTGGAGGAAAACTTAGTGAGTTTTTAGAAAAAATTTAGATGTGGTTGTTTGAGAGATTGGGGGTGTGAACCAACCTCGTTGAAATTAAATGGGAGTGGATTGTTTCGTCAAGAAAAGGGTGGGGTGTTTCGGAATCCCTTTGGAGGAAACTTACTTTGACCTCCACATTTCGAGAAGAAAACTATGTGAGTGATAAGTGACTTTTGTGTGTGAATGAGTGAAAGTGTGCCAATGTTTTAATGAATTAGGTGTCACCTTGCTGCATGTGGACTTCGCTTGGTCCTTACAAGTGTTGATTACCTAATTAACTAAATGCCTTTGGTAAACCCTTGCGTAATTCAAAAGTCCCTAGGAAACTAGCATGTGGACATGTGGGTCCGTTACTATTCATTTAACTCCCTATTGTGTTTTAATCTAAGAAAAGTTTTGAAACTATCCTAGATTGTGATCATGTGGGCATGTATGGGCCCGTTACAAAACCTTTAAACTTCCCTAGTGATTTAATCTAAGAAAGTAAATTTCAATACTATCCTATCTTTGTAGCATGTGGGCATGTATGGGCTCATTACAATCTTTAAGATGTGTTTGAAAAATAAGCTAAGAGGAGTCCCAAGAGGGGTTGTTGTCCTCTCCTAAAGGTCTTAGTCTTTTTTAAGGGAGATGAAATTGTCCTACAACCTCTTTCTAATTCTCAAGGTCGCTTTGAGGAGCGAGAGAAGAGCATACTAAACGATTGTTATCTAACCTCTAGTCCCAATGCAAGTTAGATGTGTTTGCAAATGATTCCAACTTATACTTTTAGTCAAAGAAATCCATCCATGTGGAAAAATGAAAGAAAAAAGAGGAAAAAATGATTTTAAACCCCCTAAGTGCTTATGTGTTTTGACTAATCCCTTTATATGAAGAGGGAACTAAGTGTGGTGTGGCTTAAAACATGCATGAAATCACTTTTAAGAAGGCTAGGGGCCTTTCCCAAATCACAAAAAACCTTACAATGTGTAGTTTTATGCACAGGTGCGAGAGTCTCAGTGTAGACAGAGGCACACTAAGCGCCTGTGCGCAAACCAAAACAAACTTTTGGGCGTAGGTGCGCAGAACAATACTATGACTTAGGCACATGTGTGCACGATGCACCTCTGTGGGCCAAAAAACCCGTGCACAACAAACACATGACCGTGAAGAAAATTCCGGATGGAATTATCTCAATTCAACTTGGAATTGGATGTTTTGCAGGTCGTCTTGGGCCGGTTAATGCACCTGCAAGTTAAATAAACCAAAAGAAGAGATAGAAAAACCCAAATGGGGTAGGAAATTGATACCTTTCCCTAGTGGAGTCGCCAATCTGTTGCGCCTCTTTCGTCACCTTAGTGAGCAAAACAAAGATGCTTGCAAGCTTAGTTGGGTTTTCTAAGTAGGACAGCTGTAAGGAAAAGGGTTAGAGAAAGAAATATAAAAGAACAACTAAGAATTAAACTAAGAAATAAAATAACAACTGAACTAATTAGCATAGGGACATAAGGACAAAAGAAACAATAAGACCCATGTCACCAATGGTAAGGTTGATATCAGTGAAAGAAAACACCAAGAAGAAAGAGGACTATGAGTCCCTTCTTCCTCCAAGGGAGGGCTCTTGGACCCCCACAAATAATCTCTTCTTACAAATTTGAATGAAAATGGTGAAAGAATTCCTTGCTAATCCACTCAAGGGATGAGATGGATTGCTCACTGCAATGGTGCTAGGATACTCTTGATGAGAATAGAGGATTCCTCAAGAGAATAGTAGCAGCATAACTTTGCTATTGAAATTCCTTAAAAAATGAAGTGCACACATGGCCTTTTTATAGCACCTCTTTGAGGTATTGTGTAACCAGCTTGTAGTGTGGAAAGAGGCTAATTAGGGCATTTTTAGGTCTTTGACCAGCCACTCAGTCTGATCCAGTCCAAATTTGAGTGTCAAATCAACTTGGGAGCTGAACCAGAAGTGGGTGGAAGGCCGACCACTCTCATAAATGTGTCGTTCTCAGATGTACGTGGCTTTTTGCGACCATAGTCGCGCATCGAGCGCATGTGCGCTTTTCCTACGTTTTTGTTTTGCGCATGTGCACGTGTGCCCTGTGTAGTCATAGCGCACTTTAATTTTGTCACTGGTTGTATAGTTTTTGACCCTTTGGAAATGTTTTTGTGGTAATTTAGGTCCATGGGTGACCTCGTAACTATTTGATGATGTTGGATTCTTGTAACCATTTGCGGACAAAATTTTAGTGATAACACTTTGGTTGACTCTTTTGTGACCCTTTTTACCTTTTTATAAATTTAAGTGACTTTCATATTCTTAATAGTCACTTATACGCCTTTTGCCAATTTACTCAATGTCACCTTAAATTTAATTAATTCTTGCTCCCATGACATTAAGTAAATAATTAATTCCCTTTTTTCTCCTTGAATATATCGTGCGGGAATTGCTTAGGCTATTTTGTCAATTCCTAGAGGACTCGTTTGGAAAGGGACATTACAATCCTCCCTTCCCGAGATAACTTGTCCTCAAGCAACTATAAATTTGGATGTTGCAATATCTAATCACTTTCCCACGTTCCTCTGCTTATAAATCACGACATCTAATGAGGTATTCATGAATCACCATGTTATGCAATCTCCTCTCTCATATCTCCAATACCTCCTTAGGAACCAGTACTAGTTTCCCCTCCTCATCCAATGGAGGTAGATCCACCGAAGCAATGACCTATTTCCCCAATGCCTTTTTGAGACATGAGATGTGAAACACATTATGAATTTTGCTTCCCTTCGACAATTCCAGCTCATAAGCCACTTCGCCAACACTCTGAACCACCTTGTAGGGTACATAAAAAGGTGGCTTAAGTTTCTTTGGGTTGCTCTTCTTTAGTGAAGACTTGTTGACGCTAGAATCCGTCGGGACCGAAATGGCAACCTCATGGGGACATTAGTCCCCCTTCATTTTTATAGAGGTGGTTCTCCTCTTTGGCTAAAATATATATCTTTGAATATCTTGGATTAGGGAGAGTGCTAGGAAGCAAACCCCAAATATTTATTGCTTGGATTTGTATGAAAATGGTTCTTCAATAACCCAATATGATCTTTATGTGCAGCAAAAGTCTTTTTACAATAAGAAAAGATTGAAGGAGGGCTTCAAAATCATAATTAAATTGTGATCAGAATCACACACAGTCTTCTTAATAGTATATATACACATATGTATCTTCTTCATGAGAAATAAGAGAGAATGATTTGATCATCTCAAATAATTTTAATAGAGTACTGCAACTAGTAATAAAAGAGAACTTGATAGGTCAACCTCAAATATCCCATACTTAAAACTCAAAGTCACAAGATATAGTCAAGATCAACCCTGAAACAATTATTTGTGGATTTTATTCATGAGAAATTTTCTTCATTACCAAAAATTTGACGGCCATGTATGTGGCTACAAATACTCCATGATCATACAAGAAAAGTCTGTAGAAGAATACAAGAAAAACACTCAACAACTCAGCCTTGTGCCCAACTCTGAGATTCAAGCATAAAGATATGAGAAGTGGTGTAGAAGAATGGAAAGAATAGAGAAGATGGAGATTTCATTCTTTTGATCAGAATCTTGATTGTTTATCCATGGTCATACCTTCTTCTTCCTCTGATCTTTGATGAAGCCTCTCTTCTCTTTTTAACAAGAGATTTTCTAACTACTTGAGTAGTTAGGGTTTTCTTCCTCTCTTGAAATTCTTGTACAAGTTTCTTCTTGAAACATTTTTTTTAATTAGTACCTCATTAATTCTGCATTAATGAAATTATATGATCAATATATACATATATAAAATGGGTTCCTTTCCCTTTTTAATAAAAGTTTTTAAATAAACTTTTATTTTCACAATTTAATTAATTTCCTGTTTAAAATAGGAGGATTTTGATTTAATTTTATGGGAATGATAATAAAAATTGTATCCATGTAAATCACTTATGATGTTATATTCATCTTCTTGTATTTCCAATGATATAAATTTTTTGCAAATCCGTCGCCTGGATCTCAAGATATAAGGTTGTGAAGTTGAGTTGTCACACAGGCCCATTAAAAATGCAACTAACTGATATTTTAATTTCTGGAAAAAAAAATGTATCAATTTTCAACACTTGAAACCTATACCACCATCGTCTACGTCAATATATCTTTCCAATGGTATAAATTTTGCATGATTCTGACATACGGAGCTCAAGTTATGGCCTCTGCAAGATCGTGACTCAGCCACTGTCGATCAAAACTGATGGGAAAATGTGGGCCCTTGGATGAATTTCGTGCTTCCCTTCATAAAATTCGACTTTTTGGTTTCAAAATTATATCCCACAAGCATTGGGATATTATATTCTTCATGGTATATAATACTAAGTGTTTCATAAACTTAGCAAGAAACACGAGAAAAAAATTATGGAGCATAAGGGGTTCGACCCCTAGAAAATTGTTGAATAAAATAAATAATTTTGAAATCCCGTCATCATCCACCTCACGCCCAATCACTATGATGAGTCATCCAATAATATGTTTCCACATGTCATCACTCGGTAGGCCATCAATATTCCATTAAGAATCTACCATTTTTCATCCAATAAGATCACGCCATGTGTCTCTCTTTGTATGTTGCCACGTCTCCATTTATTAGTTGCCATTTGTCTTAATTTCACACTGCCATGTGTAATTCTCTTATTGGTTCAAGGTAAATGTATGAAAATTAGGATAAATGGCTAAGTGAATAAGGAGGTGAACGAGAAAGGAGGAATAACAAGCAAAGCATGGCAGATTCACGGAGGTGAGAGGGTGAGGTGAATGAGTCTGTGAGTCCGCCAACCCACAAACACTGAAATATGACTAAGTATGGAAAGAGAGATGTTGAGCGAAATTCTAAGTATGGTAGCATTTTAATATATGAGAGGAGAGGAGAACATGATACTTAGAAAGATTCTTCAAAATCGGACCTCTGGACAAGATCTTGAGTAAATTAGGCATACATAAACAAATTTTTGATCCGAAAAATGTATGGCAAAGATGAGATTGATGGTTGTAGAGTGAACTTATAAAAGTTCAAAAAAAAATTCTTCTTTTGATATCAAGGATTTTATGAATCCAATAGAAGGAAAATATAGATGACCAAATTCTGGTCAACAACTAGCTCCAATTGCGGGACAGTGACCCCCTGTGGGTTACTAAGAACACCAAAATATCAAGACCAACTGCCTTCTCCATTGGGCTATGGAGTCATTTTCAAAATAAAATCTTATAATTCTTCTCCTTTCATGGAGTTATCTTCAAACTTCAATACAAAGATTTCCTTATTATGAAAAACTAAACTGAAGAAACAAAATATATACATACATGATCTACCTACCCTAACTTGAAAGAAAGGGGCACCTTAGGTGTAGGCTAATTTCCAATGGAGCCATTCAAGAATTGATCTGATTTGTGGAATCAACTCCAAAATTATGAGATATGGTGGGACTTGTACCAATGAGTCAGGGGCACTCTCAATATGTACTGGAGAAAAAGTATACCTAGTATGGTGAAGATTTGATTGCGTTGTTTGGCCAATAATGCTCTGGAACCATAATTCAATAAAATCAATTCTTGGCTGAGGATTTTTCGACATAAGAATGCATTCATCCTTTTCTTTATTTACAACCACTTCCAAGGTTCTTGATTCATCAAAAATCTCTTGAAAATATTCTTCTTTCTTGTAGAGGTGATCTTGTTCACCATTCTTCTCAAGATTCATTTATTCCATCAATTCTTCTTGCTGCAAGTTCTCTTGTGATGTTTTATCATCTATTACATGGCTGAAAGCTTCTTGTGTATTTGGTGGAGGCTCCTCAATTTCATTTTCAAATTTGTTGCTTGAAATGCCTTCATATGGAGTATATAGGAGATTTGGAATTTGGAATTTTCATCATCCTTTTCAGCAACATGACTTGACTTAGAAATTTCATCCACTCTTTGATTAGATTCTTCTTTAAAATTGGTGACTTCGTTATATTGCTTCCATATGGGAGAGGATGGGTGGGAAGCAACATTTAAATCATCAGCAAAAATATATGAATGCACTTTTGGGATGAACTTTTCTGCAAATGAATCTTCTAACACATCCCAACTAGTAATGGAGTTAGGCATTAATGAACTATACCATTCAAGAGCATCCTCTCGTAGGGTTTGTAGGAATAATCTACATGTAACATTGTCTTCAATGAGGTTGAAATCATAACATGTACCTTTAAAATTAATCAAGTGTTTCTCTGCATCTTCTGAAGCATCCCTAAAGAATGTAGAAAAAATTTCAATAGAAATATTCGGCATTTGAAAGTCTATTTCTGGTAGATTTAAAGGGGTATTATGAAATCACCTCCTTCTTTGAGTATTTCTCTCTTTTGTTGAGTCTTGCAAATCCATTGATGGGATTGATGAAGAATAAAAAGAAGCACTATGACATGAATGAAACCCTTCATTTTGAATTTTATCAATGGAGTTTCCAAGGAGTTCATTCTCCCGAATTTTTGGTGCTTCTCGTTTCTTTTTGAAATTACAAAAAAAGGGAGCCATGCTTAAAATAAGCAGCAATTTTCTTGAATATTCTTCTTGAAACTTTGAGCCATGGAAATTTTTGGTTCCTTAAATATCTTGAAAATAAATTGGTCCCCAATATGGTTGCCAAAAATGTTGACGCTTGAATCCGTCAAGACCGAAACGAAAACCTCATGAGGACATTAGTCCCCCTTCATTTTTATAGAGGTGGTTCTCCTCTTTGGCTAAAAGATATATCTTTGAATATTTTCGACTAGGGAGACTGCTAAGAAGCAACCCCAAAATCTTTATTTCTTGGATTTGTATGAAAATGGTTCTTCAATAACCCAATATGATATTTATGTGCAGCAAAAGTCTTTTTACAATAAGAAAAGATTGGAGGGCTTCAACATGATAATTAAATTATGATCAGAATCACATACAATATTCTTAATAGTATATAAACACAACTATATCTTATTCATGAGAAATAGGAGAGAATGATTTGATCATCTCAAAGAATTTTAATAGAGTACTGCAATTAGTAATAAAAGATAAATTGATAGGTCAACCTCAAATATCTCATACTTAAAACTCAAAGTTACAAGATACAGTCAAGATCAACCCTGAAGCAATTTTTGCGAAGTTTATTCATGATAAATATTCTACATTACCAAAAATTTGACAGCCATGTATGTGGCTACAAATACTCCATGATTATACAAGAAAAATTTGTAGAAGAGTACAAGAAAAACACTCAACAACTCAGCCTTGTGCCCAACTCTGAGATTCAAGCATAAAGCTATGAGAAGTGGTGTAGAAGAATAGAAAGAATGGAGAAAATGGATATTTCTTTCTTTTGATCAGAAGCTTGATTGTGTATCCATGGTTTCACCTTCTTCTTCCTCTAATCTTCTTCCCTGCCCCTCTCACAATATTGATTCTCTGACCCTTTGATGAAGCCTCTCTTCTCTTTTTAAGAAGAGATTTTCTAACTACATGAGTAGTTAGGGTTTTCTTCCTCTCTTGAAATTCCCATATAATTTTCTTCTTGAAACATTCCATTTAATTAGTGCCTCATGAATTCCTCATTAATGAAATTATATCATCAATATATACATATCTAAAATGGGTCCCTTTCCCTTTTTAATAAAAGTTTTTAAATAAACTTTTATTTTCACAATTTAATTAATTTCTCATTTAAAATAGGAGAACTGTGTTTTAATTTTATGGGCATTATAATCACATTTTTATCCATATAAATCACTTCTGATGTTATCTTCATCTTATTAAATTTCCAATGATATAAATTTTGTGCAAATTTGTCGCCTGGATCTCAAGATATCAGGTCGTGAAGTTGAGTTGTCACGCAGGCCCATTAAAAATGAAACTGGCTGATATTTTAATTTCTGAGAAAAATTTATCAACTTTCAGCACTTGAAACCTATACCACCATCTTCTACGTCGAAATACCTTTCCAACGGTATAAATTTTTCATGATTCCGGCATCCGGAGCTCAATTTATGGCCTCTGCAAGATCATGACTCAGCCACCGTCGATCAACACCGATGGGCAATTGTGGGCCCTTGGATGAATTTCGTGATTCCCTTCATAAAATTCGAATTTTTGGTTTCAAAATTCTATCCCACATGCATTGGGATATTATATTCTTCATGGTATATAATACTAAGTGTTTCATACACTTAGCAAGAAACATGAGAAAAAGATTATGGAGCATAAGGGATTCGACCCTTAGAAAATTATTGAATAAAATAATAATTTTGGAATCTTGTCATCATCCACCTCATGCCCAATCACTATGATGAGTCATCCAATAATATGTTTCCACATGTCATCACTCGGTAGGCCAACAATATTCCAATAAGAATCTACCATTTTTCATCCAATAAGATCATGCCATGTGTCTCTCTTTATATGTTACCATGTCTCCATTTATTAGTTGTCATTTGTCTTAATTTCATGTTGCCATGTGTAATGCTCTTATTGGTTCAAGGAAAATGTATGAAAATTAGGATAAATGGATAAATGAAGAAGGAGGTGAAAAAGGTGGAATAATGAGCAAATCATGGTGGGTTCGCGGAGGTGAGAGGGTGAGGTGAATGAGTCTACGAGTCTACGAACCCGCGAACACTGAAATATGACTAAGCATGGAAAGAGATATGTTGAGTGAAAATTCTAAGTATGGTAGCATTTTAATATAGGAGAGGAGAGGAGAACATGAAACTTATAAAGATTATTCAAAATCAGACCTCTGGACAAGATCTTGAGTAACTTAGGCATACAGAAACAGATTTTTGATCCGAAAAATGTGTGGCGAAACTAAAACTGAGGGTTGCAGAGTGAACTTATAAAAGTTCAAGAAAAAATGTCTTCTTTTGATATCAAGGATTTTATGAATCCAAGAGAAGGAAAATATATTTGACCAAATTTTGGTCAACAAGACTGTCTGTATGGTTGTGGACTCAAGAAAACCAAGCCTCCAACCTCAAAAGTGCATTTGATCGTATGCATGTCTGCATATAGCTTCTATTGATTATGGGTCGTCTATAGCTTGTCCTTGAGATCCCTGCGTATCTTATAAATCTCTTGGATATATTCCTTGGCTTTGGGAACCTTGTTATCCCCAAACGCCAAGTCAGCAAAGGATGGAGCATCGTACCCATACAATGCTCAGAATGGTGTCATGACTATGGACATGTGATGAGTGGTGTTGTAGAAATGTTATCCCAGATGCAACCACTTCACCCATGCTTTATGTTGCTCGGACACGTAGTTATGTAGATATCCCTCAAGCCATTTGTTCACAATCTCAGTCTGACCATTTGTCTGAGGGTGGTAACTAGTGTTGGGAGTCAACTATGTGTCAGCTAGTCTGAACAGCTCCTGCCAAAATGCACTAAGAAACGTGTTGTCCTTGTCGTTGGAGATAAACCTTGGTAACCCACGGAGTCTAAATATTTCTCTGAATAACAACTCTACCACCTGTGTTGCCTTGTATTCAGAGGATATGGAAAATAATTGTGCAAATTTGGTCAATTGATCAACCACTACATATATACAATCTCTTCCTTAGGCCTTTGGTATCCCCGTGATAAAGCCCATGGATATGCTTTCCCATTTCTACTCTGGAATGGGAAATGGTTGTAGTAGTCCTATCGGATGGGTCTGCTCTGACTTGTTCTACTAAAAAGTCACACACTTTCTCGCGTGCTTCAACACATCATCTTTGAATCCCTTCTAAGTGAACCTCTCCCTGACCTTCCTGTAGGTTTTGAAGAAGCTTGAATTTCCTGCCAATGGTGTACTGTGTATAGGCTCCATGATTTTCTCCTTTAGTGTAGATTCTAGGAATAGATATATATGGTATTTGTAGTAGATGATGTCATTCACCACTTTATATATGTCATCTTTTGCACTGTATTCCATCACCTCACAAGAAAAAAAAATCTTGGAATATTCCACCAATAGATGGGACTTCCAATCAGCCGAGATTTTTGCAAGTGAAAACATCTCTCGTTTTCTGGAGAGAGCATCTGTGACTGCATTCTTCTTCCCCTTTACGTATTCAATATCAAATCATAGGCCTGTAGTTTTCTAACCCATTTCTGTTTCTTTTCATTCAAGTCTTTCTGCCCCAGAAAATGCCTCAAGTTGTTATGGTTTGTTTTAAACATAAATTTTCCACCTACCAAGTATTGTCTAAACTTCACCAAAGCATGCATGATGGCGAGCATTTCCTTGTCATAGATCAGATAGAATATTTCTGACTCTATGAGATTTCTTCTCTCGTATGCTATTGGATGCCTCTTATGCATCAGAACTGCTCTTATCCCTTCACCCAATGCATCACACTCAATCACAAAGGGCTTAGTGAAGTCATGAAGTGTTAAAACTAAAAAGGTGCTCATCACTTCCTTCATGCAGTCAAATGTCTTCTGAGCCTCTTCGGTCCATATGAATGCTCCTTTCTTTGTGAGGTCTGTGAGTGGTGCGGCCAATTGTGAAAACCCTTTCACAAACCATCTGTAATAACTACAAATACCAAAGAATCCACGCAGGTGTGTGATATTTTTGGGTGGTGGCCAATACAATATAGCATGTATCTTCTCCATGTGCACCTGCACCCCCTATGCACTGACCACATGTCCCAAGTATAGAATCTCTATCATGACAAATTCACACTTTGACTCTTTGGCAAATAGAGCCTAGTCCTCCATGATACTCAGGATCTCATCCAAGTGCCTCATGTGATCCTCCCATGTCATTCTATAAATCAGGAGGCCATCAAAGAATACCAAGAGAAATTTCCTCAACTTCTTTCTGAATATGTGATTCATGCATCACTGAAAAGTAGTTGGTGCATTAGTCAGCCCAAATGGCATGACCAAGAACTTGTAGTGCCCATAATGGAATTGGAAAGAAGTTTTTGGGATATCCTGCTCTCTCACTCTGATTTGGTGGTACCCTGATTGAAGATCAATCTTCGAAAAATATACTACCTTGTGCAACTCATCCAATAACTCATCTATTATGGGAAATGGGTATCTATTTTTAATTGTCTTCTTATTCAGTGCCATGTAATTGATGCACATATGCACTGTACCATCCATCTTCTTCACCAACACTACCGAAGAAGCGAATGGACTCGAAATCACCCTAATATGCCCCATCTCCAGTAGATCCTTAATGGCCTTTTCGATCTCATCCTTGAATTTATTAGGATGTCTATAGGGAGTGGCGATCACAGGTTTGTCTCCCTCCTCCAACTCAATAGTGTACTTGAATCCCATATTGATTGGTGTCCCTGGAGGTATCTGCCAAATATCTAGCCATGTTTACTCAGCAGTGTCTGGATGTCCATATGATGTCGATGGTTGCTACCAGAAGGCTTCTCATTAGTGACCAGGCACTCTACTGTATAAGCGACATCACCATGTTTGAATATTCCCTCCATCCTATTAGCTAATATGATCCTAGGAGCATCATTTGACATGCCTCTGAAGACCACTTTCCTACCATCCACTACCTTAAACTCCAACTCCATGGCCTTGTATTCAACCCTATGCCTCCCTATGGAAACAAACCACTGAACCCCAAATATGACATTTGTATCCTGCAACTCAACTACATAGAATTCATCTAACATTGTGTAGTTCCCCAATGTCAAAAATAGTTGTGAGATATTTTGTGTGCAAGGTATGACACACCTTCCAGCCATTGCCACATCAAATCCCTCGAAGTCCATCATATGAATCCCTCTCCTAGCCACCCAAGCTGAGTCAATAAAGTTGTGGGTTGCCCCACCATCAATCAATATGGTGACTCATTGACCCTGTACAACACCCATGATCCTGAAGGTGTGAAATATGGGGACACTCGATAGAGTGGTGATAGTTCCACTCTTGGCCTCCTCCTTTGGCTTCTCCTTAGATGATTTATCCTACTCACATTCATGTCCCTGATCTACTTCCTCCTTATCCTCACTCTTTGAGAGGACCTTTATATAATGTGCCTTTCCCTTACCCATACATATGTGCCTAGGATCCCAAGGGTCTTTGTAGTTGAAGAAAATATTCTTTCTCCTCAACTCATCACGAGCTGCCTCATCCATCGTATCCTTTCTCATTCCTTCTTTATGAAATGGCTTCTTATATTTGTTCTTTTGAGGAAAGAATGGTTTGGAGAAAGGTTTTGTCTTAGGGATCACATCTTGCAGTGTCTCTAGTTTGAAGGATTTTACGCAACCATGTAGTGGATCAGATAAACCTTCTATAAACAACATCATGAATCTATGCTCAGATATCCCTGTCACTATGATGACAAGATTTTGAAATTTGGTGATGTATGCATCCAATGTCCCAACCTGTTTGAGTTGGGATAGATCCCCGAAGCGTATCTCAGGATCCTTCTTGTCAAACCTCTCCATCAAATTCTATGTGAAGTCCAAGTAAGAGGTGATTTTGGCATGTCCCATAGTGACCAATCCATGGTACCACCACTCATGGGCCTTGTTAGGACCATATATTGTACCCTTTTTGCCCATATTTTTTTGCCATGGTTATACCCTTCATCACCTATATTTAGACTTATATTATCATTCCACTTGATCATTCCAAGATACATAACGTCCTTTCTCATTACTACACGTTTAATTTGTTTTGCATGATATTTTACATTACTTTTGGTCTTAACCATTGATTAGAAGTGCATAAGTGTCTATATCTGCAGAATAGTATTCAAGACCGATGCTGAAACACAGAACTGTCCAAGTTGATGCTGAAACATGGAAGCTG
>JASDQU010103069.1:320037-338831 GCA_032191745.1 Picea mariana | reverse complement strand
TGTTATATATATATATATATATATATATATATATATATATATATATATATATATTAACTGTTTGATATTTTATGCTTGTTGTCTTCTGTTTAGGTTTGGTTTAATTCATGTATTTTTGTGTTTAATTTCTAGATATATATTTTTTTTTATTGATGTAGGTGCATTAAGCACAAGTGGATGACAACTAAGCGCTAATGTGTATTTTGAAGTGAATTTTAAAATTCAAAGTGTCATATCATGTAAATCTTTTGAAAGGATTGTAATTAAATCTTTTGAAAGGATTGTAATTAAAGAACATATTTAATGTTGTGGAGTTTGATGATTTCATGAGGACATTGAATAATGTATTTTTATTTAATGAAGTTGCAAGCAGTACAGATTCGATGTGTTTGATCTTATCTGTTTGTCATAAATATTAATTGTAATAAATTCTAGTAGTTGAAAGTTTTTATTTTCAATAGGATAGCTCTAGAGTAGTTGGAGGGAAAGACTCGAAGAACCCCTCTTGTATAGGGCTTTGTATTGTTGCCCAGAAGAGTTTGTTGAGCTATTATTGAGGTTGTTTATAGTTGATAGCAGAGGTAGTTGAGAGGCTTTAGAATCTATTKTATACAYTGTAAAAGTTGTTGAAGGTTATCAGAATGTATGAGCACATGTATATTTTCAGTGGAATGAATATAACATAGGAGCATTGTTCTAAATGTTTGGTGTTGTTGTTTCTATCTGAATGAATGAATGGTAGAATTTATTTTTATTTGAAATTCTCTGTTATTTCTTGTTCTTATGTTTAGAAATGCATCTACATGGGTGAATGTATGAATCTGTGAATATTTAGATAAGTTTAAATTTTTTCTTTTCTACGAGCAAGTGCAAGTGTGCATAGTGTCTGCAAGGAGTGCATTGACAAAGTCTATTTCAACTCGTAAGCTCATAAGAGATAAAATGAAACTTATATGTGTGCAAGGAGTGCATAGCGTTCTCAAGGTGTGTGTGACAGAGTCCATTTTTACTTAGAAAGTTCTGGAGAGTTAGCTTTAAGGAAGTTTGTCTACAAGGACTGGGCAACAAAGTCTTTCAACTCAGAAGCTCAGAAGGAGTAGCGAAGGTTGTCCACAAAGAAACTAAGTTGCATAGGAGGACCTGTTGCAAGGTGTGCATAGACTAAAATTCGACTAAGTGTCGAAGAGAGCACTCTAAGGAGACCAAAGTTCAAGGGAGAACAAGCTCAGGAGGAAGAGCGATGAGAAATATTCAAAGGGAGGAATCCCTTAAGGTTTCCCAACATCAATGAAGTAAGATCCATCTAGGAGGGACATATATCATTCCAGATCGTCAGATCTGGCGAAGTGCACGGAGGTTAGCCATGAGATATTTCGGTATTTTGGAGTTCATATCGTTTCGAAGTGTTGAGAAGCGGGATCGTTGAGGCCGCGAAGTTGCGAAGATAATCTTAACCGTTGGATGCGAGGAGGCACATGGTAGCGGATTACAAAATCTGGGAGTTGGAGGTACGAAGATGTGGTGTGTGGAATAAGTAAAATTCCATGAAGTCACGAAACTCAAAGTACATCTTGACCATTAGATCCAAGGAGACATGCAACAAAGATCCAAAAATTTGGGGAAAAGTGCTTCGGAAGGAGACAAGTGCGGAGGTTGCAATATCGTCGAAGCCGAAGTTGTGAAAGGGTTGGCCCGAGGTTATAGCCCATGGTCACAAAAAGGAAAGAGTCAAGCGTGAGACTAGTATTCAAGAATCAATATTGCCAAGCGCGAGAGAGCAGAGTTTCAAATAGTCTAAACTTGCAGGTAACACTAAGGGGACTTGTGTGTGTATTAGTTGTTTAGGATCTATCGAAGGCCCAAAAAACCAATTCAATTCAAGGAATTTGAATATCCAAAACCGAGAGGTCACACAATCCCAAAAAAGACAAGAAAACTACATCATTTACACTTTATTTTATATAATTAAATAGCTTTAAATTTTAATTTATTCAAAAACCAAAGAATATGTTTTCATTTCTTTTTATATAATCAGTAAAATTATCATTATAAGATTCTCAAAATATATATATATATATGATGTGTATATTTTACTTAGCTTTATTTCTTTTCCTTAAATCGAATAACATTTGAGAGCAAAAGTCACTGGTTCTCCCCAAAGCTATACTTACATCACATATCATTTGGAATTTGATCATCTCAAATTTTTCCACTAACATTTACAAGTAACAATGAAGGAGGTGAATGTTACAAGTCTTGATTATCGAGATTTTTTTTAATGAGTAGTAATTAATTGATAAGTGACTAATATAAGCAAATCAAAGTTATTAATTTTTTAAGTGTGTAAAATGGCACTCGCAATTCATACCAATAGATAAATAATATAAGCAAATCAAAGTCATTATTTTTTTAAGTGTGTAAAATGGCGCTCCCAATTTATACCAATAGATAAATGGATATATCAATGGATATTATATAAATTATGTTCAAATATTTTTATTAAGCAAAAATTATGTTATCTAGACAATTATGTTAAGAAATATTTTATTTTATTTTGTAGTCTACTCTCTTATTGTATTTTTAGGTGAAGAGAATTAAAAGGAAAAAAAACTAATTTTAATGAAATTGGAAATGTTAGATATGTAAAGTAAAAACAAGTATTCTCTAAAATGTATAGAAAGACAATTGAATCATTATCCTTTACTATGATTAAGAATGTAAAATGGATAGACAAACCATGAGGGAATTTTTTTATGAATATTTAAGAGATAACAAAATAAAGTTTGAATAATGTAGAAATTAATTGTAATAAGCTGTCATTGGAACTACAAGGAGTTATTTTTGAAAGGTGTATTAGTTATTATTAGAATTCTATATCCACAATTCCACGTGTAGAGAATTCTACTATTTCTATAAATATGTAAGTTGTGTGAAGAATTACTATAAGAGAAAAAAAAATTGTGTGTGTAAAATGTCTTCTTCTCCATTTTCTAAGTGATAACTAGTTATAAAGTTATAGTATATAAAGAAAGTAAAAGAAGTGTTTACACCTGTTTAAATTTGATTCTAAAATATAACATGCTTAGAAATTGCTCGAAACGATCGGATATTAATCTATTGGAGATGTGCTAAGTTTTCATTGTCAATTGATGTATTTATTATCTATTTTATTGTTGTTGTTAAAAACTTGTATTTGTTGTTATAAATTGTTGTATTGCTATAGTTCCACAACAACCATAGTAATTTGGATTTTCTAGTGTCTTCGAGAGGTATTATTTGCATGCTTGTACTTGGAAATCATCATATATATGTTATAAGTGTTCTTGTTCTAACAATGTGCTTCAAAAATCCTTATACCTTTTAGTTTTCCTTGACATAGACCTTGAATTAGGTGATCAAGAGAGGGGGTGGTAGGATTGACTAACAAACTTGCTACTTTAATACCTTGAGGTCACCGGGTAAGCCTACCCTGTCGTGGACCTCCTCCATCACTAAAAAAATGGCATTTATTAATAAGGTGACAATGGTAGAATTTCACATAGTTACATAGAATTGGGGACTTGCCTTAGGGCTTTGCACAAGTAGAAATCATGCAATAACATTTTGGTGCCATTGTCGAGCTGTGTTGGAGATATTACACACACCTAGGATTTTCATTTCATTTTTGTTTCCAATTTTTGTTTGGATATGTTGAGGGTCCTTCAGTGTAATATATTCTCCCCTCATTGAGGATATTCTCCCTTAGACAAGGGCGCCACATACCCTCAAGTCAATTCTCAATTACCATTATGTTAGACTATTTGAGTGAAGGGTTACATGTCAACATTGATTTTATCACCAAGTGTTGCATGCTAACTATTGTAGGGGATAGTCTACTATATCGACTAGACCCGCGAGTCGACTAGAAATAGTCGATCGAATATGGTAGTCGGAAATGTAAGTCGGTCGAAGTATCTGCTAACCAATCGACCCAGGAAGCTAAGTAGTTACAACTGCATGGTAACTAGACATATAGGAATATAAATAGACAAACATAGAGAGACTTTGATAGC
Source organism: Picea mariana (assembly GCA_032191745.1). Classification (NCBI taxonomy): domain Eukaryota; kingdom Viridiplantae; phylum Streptophyta; class Pinopsida; order Pinales; family Pinaceae; genus Picea; species Picea mariana. Next base: position 334,779 of record JASDQU010103069.1, on the reverse strand, counting down.
TCTGTGTGAAAGATTTTATACATTGTACTACATTGTTATATCCTTTAATAAATACAGATCTTTGGGATATCACTACTTATGTATGTATTTTCCTATATATATGTTTGTATCTTCTATGTTGCTTATGTAAGGACCACTGCTACCTTCCTCTACTTTCCCCTAGACTACAACATTGGTTCCATTGCCATTATTTTTGAACCTTGGCATGTAGAAGTATATATAAATGTTAACCCTTCAAGACATACATGAATAAAGGGAGTGTAAGACTGAGAATTACATTAAAAATTATGCCAAAAGAAACAATTTTTCACTCAGAGAAGCAAGTGAAAGATTATTTTCATAAACCCAAGAAACATTTTTAGAATCCATCCCTAAAGCGCTATTTTTGTACATCAACAAGTCGGGTAATGAATAATTTGATAACCGACGAGAAAATTGGCCTCAAGATTACAAACAGAGGATGGACGACTTTGCATGATTGGTTTGAGAAAGTTGTTGAAGACTATATTTCAGAGCAAGTCGTTGAAGATCGAACATCTCTTGATAGAATAAAAGAAAAAATTTACACCGAATTAAACAATGGATTCTTGTGTAATGTTCTCATACTACTCCATAAATTCCTCCTCAACAAGGGAGTTGGTCACATCATTCAATACTAACCTCGACTAAGAACACGATTACCAAATAGTAACTATCAAGAGAGGGACGAAGAGTGGGAAGGAATTCTCGACGCAAAGTACAAAGACACAATAAAAGATTGGGATTATTTTTTGAATACATAAATATGTCCAGTAGTACCAAATCCGAATAAGTTGGGACGATGATGGGGGGTCGATCAAAATTTTGAGATGCCACAAGGAAAGCATACCAGGAGTTATGATTTCTAAATCATAAATGTCATCGAGAGGAATGAAAGATTACAACTAATCTGTTGATATCTATAGATTAGAGTGAGATAAAAGGAAAAAGAAATGGGAAGAACTTTGTAACCTATGGAACAATTAGAAGTTGAATAGAAACATGATCGGGGAGGGTCATCCTGAGAGAGCACATGAGAAGTCTGATTCTGAAATGAATCGACTAGAGCTGGAAATAACAACAGATGTGGTGACCCCGAAAAGAAGACAATATGTAGAGTTGATAGAGGATAGATTGAATTCCTATCAACCAGAAGATGAACCTGAGAGAATGGATTACGAATACTCAGGACCAACAATGCACGCCTCCCCTGCGCTAAAAGATGGTCCACAGATAAAATAATTCCTCCAACAACAAATTCAGATTGATGATCAATATGTAAAGTTATGGTAGAGAACCGACGAGCATGGAAACCTATGACATGTTCCTATTATTGATCCAGAAAGAAATAAAAATGACAACATGCTCATCCAAATTAAGGATCTCACCAACTCGACCCCCCTTCCAAATCTATTATCAAGGGAAGAGAGTAGTTACATTCATGAACCGATACGACCATTGGACCAATGCTTAGTCAAATATAAAGATAAAATTTCTCAAACCAAAGAGATACTTTCTCCAATCAACATGAAACAATTATTCATCAAGTACCACCCAGTAAAATATCAAACAATAGAAAAAGCGACACAAGAAAACACGACCAAGGATTCAACAAATCAGTTGAAAATTGTGGTAACTCAATCACCACATAAATAAAATCCCTATAAAAAGACAATAAATATGGGGTTTAACCACATACCCTTGTACGAGGGAGATGAGGAACCAAAAAGACATCAGTTTGTGTGCGAGAAATTTTGGGATGTTGTATAAATCACCGATGAAGACAAACATATGGTACAGTTCAAAGGCTCCCTATGACATCGTGCCTTGACATGGTTTATGAACTATACAAAAAATTAGAATCGAAAAGAATCGGACATAAAAGATAGTTTTCTATCATTTTTCAAAGTCAAATATGTCACACACTTGGCTACACAAAAGTTAAAGGAAATAAAACAATGACCGGGCGATTTGGTATGGGAGTGTGATAAAATATTCAAATATTTGTTGACAAAAATTCTGACAACAATCTATCAAATATTTCTTGTTCATTGGTACGTTGTTGGTTTATTACAATGAATCTGCTCACCATTACTCTTTTACAAAATAACCACTTGCGAAGTTGTGTTACAAAAGGAACAATGTGTCGAGACGAATGACGACGGGTCATCAACTGCTTCATCGACTCGAAGACTTGAAGAAAAAATAGATCATTTACAACAAATGATAAATAATATGTCCATAAGAAGAAATGAACTTTGGTGCACTTCATGTTGTGAATAAGGACATACAAAGGAAAAATGTAACCTGAATGATCAACCAACAACAACAAAAGATGCACATAGAATACAATCTCAAAAATATTGTAACATATGTGATCGCCTAACTGATAATAATGTATAATATTTTCCACATAATTTGAAAAAACCTAAGTGGTGTCACATCTGTGAATATTTTAATCCCAAAACATTAGAATGCTACTTCAATACAAAAAATAAAATCGGTGTACAAACAATCTACCACACAAAATCCACCGACCAAGCTAACAATTACGATCAAAGAGACGACTACTATGGTCGTGGTCAAGGTCGAGGAGGCCATGGTCGATTTGGTGGTTGAGGTCGAGGTCAAGGATGATCATACTGCTACAACTATTAGAAATATGACCACATTAGTCCATATTTCCCAATGAAAGATAGAATCATATTAAAAATTTTCAATATATATGGCGTCAGTGACCACTCATGAGAAGAGTGCCCAATAGTAATTGACAAAATTATGACTAGAAAAAATGTAAATCTTCTACATGCAATATCAAAAGAGGAAATAATGAATTCAAAGAACTTAAATATCATCACAAGATATACCGCAGGACAATATCTTAGCATTGCCACATTACACGACCAACATAAATGGAAGGATAGATTCTTTTCAAATCCTGATAAGGAAGAACAAATTATGAAGGAAGCTATCAGATTCTTTAAGAAAAAAATTAGAGAACAAAATGAAGATATTCTCCAAGAAATTCCACAGTTATTGTAGGAAAAACAATCAGTCTGTCGATTTCTATAATTACTAAATATATTAAAAGAATACAAAGAAGGAAAAAGGCCATCAAAAGATGTCAAATATCTCTTGTATAAGCATAAATATTATGATCCACATTTCGACCTATAAATCAATGAAGTATCGATCAAATGAGTAGCTGTTGATTTTGGATCTCAATTCAATATCCTATTGCGGCAAACTTGGATAAGATTAGGTTGACCTACTTTAGCACCAACTTTGAACTATCTCAAAATTGCAGATCAAATATTGATAGATCCCATTGGTATACTCAGAAATGTGGATACTCAAATAATGGGTATTCTGACTCAAGTTGAATTTGAATTCATCAACCTAGTCAAGGGGATTCCAACATATGCAACACTTTTCGGTTGGCCACGGGGTCAGAATATGAAAGAAAATATCTCTCTAGAAAAAGATATAATCAATTTAAAAGGAGATGGGAGAAACATAATCATTCCCTTGAATCCAATAGAAGGAAATCCATGGACTGAATCATGTGATCAAAACTAAGAGGCTTAGTTCATGTATGACATAAATAATGAACAAAGAGATTATGTAGAACTGACTGCACAAGGGGAAAGTTTGAGAGAATCTCCCATGTCGATTGGAAATAATTTTGACTTCACTCTATATAACTGAAAAATCAAGAATTGTGAAGCACATGTGAAATATTGTTGGTCCATTAAAATCATCCAAAAGCATTCGAGAATGTGCTACTCGATCCAACTAGTGCCAATAGTATATGAAAATAAAATATGATAGGCTCCCACTCTCATACCGATTGACAACCAAATAATAAATCCTTTAAAATATAATGAATGACATACACCTTCGACACATGTTGAAGCAGTATCAAAATCCATTTTATAGAAAGGAAGAATGAATATCCTCATAGAGACATTCAAAGGCCAAGATGTAATATGGTGGGAAACACACTCCCCCAGGTTACAAACATGGATGACTGTGTCGACATACTTCATCGAACATTTCAGAGAACAGAAGCTATCCAAATAGCTGATATCTCCACTTTTTGGATTGGGTATGATACAGTAGACCATATTCAGTGATGTGAAAACAAATAGTGAAGGATATGTTAGAAAGATGAAAGGGTATGGCCCCACATGTTTCCAAGCATGTTAGATGAGATACCAAATAAATGGTATAAGATTGAAGAAGTGTGTGTCCATATGGTAGATTGGGAAAAAATTAAAAAAAAAATTGTGCAAGACTTTGAATTTAATCCAGAAGAAGAAAACCTAAAAGAAGCATCACAATTAGAAATTAGAAACTTCTTAGAAAATTCAACACCAGTTGCACATAAAGAAAAAGGGAAGATGAAGATGGATTTAGGATCGACATTGACTTGCAATCTTGTGTCGACGGAAAATAAGGAAGTCTCGAAGACATGAAGACTTGACATGGAAAATATAAAGTGCTCATGACAAAGATTTCAGTGGAAAAAGGACCACCCATCATTGCACAATGATGTGAAATTAGTATTCAATATAGCTACAAAACAAAAAGAACATCAGGAACAATCCGACTTCCGAGAAAGTTTCAGACAAATTGAAGAAGGGGAATATTGTCTTGATGAAGAAAAACCACTAGAATGGATGGAGGTTGAAATTAAAATAAAAGAATTCGACATATCAAACGACGATCACCCAAAAATGGCTTGAATAGGTGATTATTGGACAGACAAGCAAATAGTTGACATAGTCAACCTGCTAAAATAATATGAAGAATTTTTTTCCCACGACTATAATGAATTTAAAGGAATTGTAGAAGAAATGGGAGAGATGAAGATTGAACTCATTCCAGGAGAAAAACCAATAAAAAAACTCACATTCAAACTATCCTATAAATATAAGTCAATCGTTCAAAAAGAGATCGAAGGAATGCTACAAGTAGGTATAATTTACCCAATTGACAAAGAAAAATGGGCAAGCCCCATGGTGGTGCAACAAAAGAAACATGATCCCAAGAGGCTAATAATCTGTGTCGATTTTAGGGGACTTAATAAATTGACCATGACAGATTCATTCCCTACCCCTCTCACTGATGAAATCATTAATGAATTCATTGGAAACGAATGCTACTCATTTACCGACGAATTCTTAGGTTATAATCAGATGTCGATATCAAAAGAAGAACAACCAAAGAAAACATTCATCTCATAATTTAGATCCTTATCCTAGAGAGTCATTCCATTTGGACTGAACAATGCACTGGCAGTCTTCTCGAGAATAGTTGTTAAAGAATTTCAATAATATATATACATATACATAACTATGGCTATATACTTTGACGACTAGACGATATACAACCTATTTTATAATGTTATACAATGTCTTAGGATTATGTTATAACGATGTAGGAAAATCCAACTATCTTAAACATTAAGAAATGTATATTAACTACACGAATTGGAATCATGTTAGGACATGTGGTATGTAAATATGGAGTAAAGGTCGACATGTCAAAGATTAAAATTATTCTCAACTTAAAGCTTTTTGTGAACCAAAAACCAATCAAATATTTCTTGGAGCACACAAGATACTATAGAAAGTTTATATGCCAGAATCTGGACATCACATTTCTAATGGATGAACTTATACAAAAAGAAATAAAGTTTGTATGGAGCCATGATTGCCAGGAATCCTTTTAATTCCTAAATAAGAAGATGGTTGAAGCTGCAATACTAAAATTCCTTGATTGGTCGAGAAAGTTTCATGTACATGTTGATGCTTCCATTGTTGTTGTCAGGTTAGTCCTATCACAACCATATGATGACAAAATCGATCATCCAAATGCATACGCAAGTAGAAAATTGAACAGATCAGAAAGAGACTATTCGACCACGGAAAGGGAAGATTTATCAATGATATTTTCTCTACAAAAGTTTCATCATTACTTACTTGCCGATCCGTTCACATTTTTTAGGTACCATCAAAAATTGAAATATTTGGTTAATAAATCAGTCCACCAAGGAAATATATTTTGTTGGTTACTATTATTTCATGAGTTTGAGTTTGACGTAATCATATGACCCAGAAAATAGATTTTTTGACTTGAGACCACTTATCACGACTTGAAACGAGAGAAGATCTGAGAGGCATTGACGACGAGTTGCCCCTAAGGATTTAGAAGATATAGCAAATTTCTTAGAAGAAAGAAAGGCACCAAAATATCTTTCGACAAACAAAATGGAAGTATTAGCCTTAAAAGTTGCACCTTTTACAATCATAAATGGGTATTTATACAAAATGTGAGCTGATGATTTCCTAAGGAGATGTGTTCCTGAACATGAAAGGGAAGATGTCATTACCAGAACTAGCTAGGGGTCACTTCTAGGAAGACAAGACAACCAGAAAGATACTACAAGGAGGCCTGTGATGGAATCCAACATCTTCAAACACCCATTAGTTCATCCATGGCCCAAAAAATGCATTTCCAAAGGGCACAAAAATATACAACTAGTTAAAAAATCAGCATGTGCTAAGGATACAAAGGTATCGCGTGCACGTGTGACAGTCGAATAATGCCGGAAAAGTGCATATGCACCTGATGCATGACTGTGGATGCAAAAAGTCGTGCACACCTTAGAACGACACATTTAAGATTTTGGTCGGCCTACCACCCACTTCTGGTTCATCTCCCAAGTCGATTTGACACCCAAATCTGAGCTGAATCCGAGTGGGGGGATGGTCAAAGACCTTAAGGGTTCCCTAAATATCCCCTTGTTCACACTAAAGACTGGTTGAATAATGCCTCAAAGATTTTCTATAAAAATAGGCCATGGGTGCACTATATTTTCAAGGAATTCATTTGTATTGTTATGCTGCCTATATTCTCTTGGAGAATCCTCTTTTCTCATCAAGAGCATACAAGCACCATCTCATTTAGCCATTCATATCACCTCTTGAGTGAATGAGCTTTGGATTTCTTCACCATTTCCTTCAAGTTTTTCTATTTCTAAGAAGAGCTCAATCTTTGGGGGTTCAAGAGCCCTCCCTTGGAGGAAGAGGGGATCCATAAGTCTCCCTTTCTCTTTGGTGTTTTCCCACTAATACAACCTATCCATTGGTTGCATACATGTTGTTTGTTTTATTTATTCTATTTCTCTTATGCACTCTAGTTTAATTTATTTTATTGTTATTAGTTTAGTTCTTTGTTTATTTCTTCTGCTTGATGTTTCTAACTCTTTCATTCACTGTTGTCTTGCCCAACAGACCCAACTGGGCTTGTAAGCATCCTTATTTTGCTCATCTAGGTGACCAAATGGATGCAACAGATTGGTGCCTCCACTGGGGATTGGTATCAATTTCCCCCCCATTTTGGTTGTTTGAGCACTTCATTTTCATTTGTTTAACTTGTAGGAACCATAACTGGCCCATGCCTCCCTGCAAAAAGATAAATTCAAAGCTGAGTGGAGAGAATTTCATCCGAAATTTCTTTCATGGCTATGTAATAGAAAGTGTGTGGGTTTTTTAACCCACAGTCATGTCTTCTGAGCACATGTACCAAACCCACTGTGTTTTTCAGCGCATTCTGTGCACTGTGCCAAAAGATCATTTTCCATTCGTGCATTGGCAGCCAATGCGCCGCTGTCTGCTCTACGACCTGCGCATCTATCTAGAAAATCATACATTGTAAGGGTTTTTGTGATTTGTTGGAGGCCCATAGCATTCTTAAGTTTGATTCTATGCAGATTTTAATATGCACCACACTTAGATTCTCTCTCCACATGAAGGGTTAGTCAAAACATAGGCACTTAGGGGGTTAAAATCCATATTTATCCTCTTTTTGATTTCATTTTTCCACATGGATGGCTGGATTTGATTAAAGATAAGTTGGAATCATTCTACATCAAAAATATAACTACTTGAATTGGGACTAGAAATTGAACGTCCATATTTGAGTATGCTCTTCTCTGACGCTACAAAGAGATCTTGAGAATCAGAAAAATGATCGAGAGAAAATTTCATCTCCCTTAAAGAAAAAATCTTTAGGAGAGGACAACAACCCCCTCGGGACTCCTCTTAGTTTCTTTTCAAACACATCTTAAAATTATAATGGAGCCATACATGCCCACATTCTACAAAGATAGGATAGTTTTGAATTTACTTTCTTAGATCAAATCACTAGGGAAGTTTAAAGGTTTTGTAATGGGCCCATACATGCCCACATGTCCACAATCTAGGATAGTTTTGAAGCTTTCTTAGATTAAATCACACTAGGGAATTAAAGGATTGGTAAGGACCCACATTTCCACATGATATTTCTCTAGGGGATTTAAAATTATGCAAGGTTATACCAAAGGCATTTAGTTAATTAGGTAATCAAGACTTGTAAGGACCACACAAAGTCCACATGTAGCAAGGTGACACCTAACTTATTAAAAAAAAATTCACACTTTCACTTGTTCACACACAAAGTCACTACTCACTCACATAGTTTTCATCTTGAAACGTGGAGGTTGAAGTAATTTTCCTCCAAAGGGATTCTGAAATGCCCCACCCTTTTCTTGATGAGACTATCCACTCCCACTTAATTTCCATGAGATTAGTTCACACCCCCAATCTCTCAAACAACCACATCTAAAAATTTTCTAAAAAACTCACTAATTGTTCCTCCACATGAGGTTCCAAAAGAAAGTTTTTAGTCTAGGTAGGATCTCGGGGATAGGCATCCAAATAAATCCCTGTTATCTAGTTCTCACATCTTTAAAACAGTAGAAGCTGTCAAATAGGGAACTTTAAAATCCTCTAAGTCAAGTGTTCCTAACACCATAAGGCAGGCAGATACCCATCAAGGGTCGAAGGTCAAGGTCTGGTTGTTCTGTGCGTCCGCACCCACCTCTTGGATGAGATCCAGCCCGTGACCCATTTCTTAGGCCGAAAATCTAAATGTGGCACTTTGACCGAGGTACCTAGTGACCAAATTTTAGGATATCTACCCAGGTGGCAATTGTGGTCTGCAATTGCACCTTGATCAAATTTTGTGTAGCTATTGGGAAATATCACCAGCTCTTTCGAGATATGCCCCCACTACCCCTCATCATAACTGATTACTTCATCCTTCACTAGTTCCTCTTCTGGTGGCTTCAGACCCCACTGTTGAGTGTTATTGGAAGGTCCAGTGCTATTTGAGTGAAAGGATGTTATGTCTTTTAGGACATGAGAATTTTTTTTCTTTGTTCTCCCACATCGACAAAACTTACCTACCCACATGTATTCTTCTTTATCAATTGATTTATGTATGATGCTCTTGTGATTACATGCGATTTTGAGATATATTGTGAAGGTCCAAAAAATCATAACAAAGACTCTTGTTCATTTATTGGTCTCATCACCATTTGCACACATCCACTTTGCTAGTCGGACATCATAGGGGACCCATAGAATCCTTGTTGTTCCAAACGCTTGCTAATATCCCTCCCATTTTAGGGGGAGTTCCTAGTCTTTACAACTCATCAACTCCACCTTCCCACACTTTTGTGAGTGATACCATCTTGGGATCCTCTTTGCTTGGTTCGACTTTACTTGGGTCCACTTTCCAAGGTTAACCATCCACCCACTTTCCATTACAAGGAAGTGGGGGGCACACCTCTTCCCCAGGAGGAAGTACAACCCCACCTAGCCCCCCTCAAGGGTCAAGGACACACAAAACTCACACCATGGCTGGAACTAACCCTCCTCAAGGGTCAGGCACACAAACCATTCCCACCATTATGGGAATTAACCCTCCACCACCACCCTAGATGCCATACATGGATTCCTTCAACATACTGGATCTGACTAAACTCACCAATGATCCTATATTGCACGACCCCAAATGATCCAGGGGATCAAATTTTGCTCAAAATTCAAAGTGCTCAGAATCGCTTCAAGTTGAACGGGTGCATAGGCCTCGTCATCACGAACCCAATGCAACTCATTCAGGTTCAAACAGACATCGGATGAGTGAGATATCGCGTTCTATTCAAATCGTCAAACAGGCAAAAAAAAATTGCTAACTATACAGTCCATATGGATGCTGACGTGGTAGGGATGTACGATGACATGGCAGGGCCATACACTAATGTGGAAGGGCTGAGTTGGTAGATAGTTGGTAGTTGGACGTTCGAATCATTTCTTGACACATGGAATTTTGTGGCGAATAGATTGGTGACACGTGGCCCAAGCAAGGGACGCCATGTGTCACCTAGGCAATGGTTAAAATTTGTGTAGTCAGAAGGACTCGACCCTGCGACCTTTGGGTAGGGGAAGATCTTTGGGAAGGGCTACCCAACCAGTGTGCCCACCATTGTTTCTTAATATGTATATGGTTTTAAAATTATTTGAATTTGCAAAGTGTAACAGTTGGGCGCGGTCTGGGTCGGGGCTAAGCCCCAGCCCCTGGTCACATGTTGTTTACCATATAAACACCACCCGCGTGCATTTTTCAAATGAATTCAGAGCCCACGTGCCTGGACACTTGGCACATTACCATAAGTTTTTAACTTGGCCCTTTTTATGTGCGGGTGCGGTCATATGATCCATATGTCCACGGTTTGGCGATTAGGGGCTAGGTTCCTTAACCGTCCTACAGCTTGTGCAGTTTTGCGGTTATGCACCTGATGCTAGGTTTTAGCATGGAAATAAGCGTGTGTGCTAGTTTGGACACACAGAGGTGCATTTTGGCGATCCAGAGGCAACAAGTTTGAAGGGGAACTTCCAGGAAGCCTATCTTCTTCAATTTTTGACCAAATCAGGTGCTGAAAAAGCCCAACTAGGGGTTTTTGGACATTCTGAAGCCATTGGAGCCATCTATTTGGAATTTTGAGCATTGTAAAGCACATATTTTATCACTTTGATCAAATAATATAAAAGATCCATTGGAAGTTGGACCAGGAGATGTAGCCCAAGAGAGGGGTGAACTCCTTTATCATTTGTTGTGTTATGTGTTTTCTGTTCATTGTTATTTGTTGCTTATTATCTACATCTTGAATGTGTATTTCTATAAAAATTGTGTTTGCAAATTGATCCTTTTGCATAAGAACACTTGAATTAAAAACTTGCAAATATTTTCAAGAATACAAGCCTTTATCATTTTCAAATCAAGTTGGTATCAGAGCTTAGGTTTTTGAAGGCTTGATTATTTGCAAGTGTTTTGTTTTCTGATGCTCACAAGGTTGAAACTCACAAGAGGAGAAGGTCAACTTGTAGAGCCAAGTTCTCATCCTTCAAGAAAAAAGATTATATCATCACCTCAAGCTTCAAGGAGACATTCACCAAGTATGGCTCATGAAGAGGGTCATGAAAATATTCCTACAGAAGATGAAGATCTCAGAAAGGCTTTCATGGAAATGAGAGAAATGATGAAAGTCTTGATGGAAGAGAGGAATACAAGGTTGCAAGGTGAAGGCTCCAACCCTTCAAAGAACAAGGGAGACAGTGGTGATAAAACTCCAAATGGAAATGGAGGGAATGGTGCTTCTCCACCTCCCTCACCTCCATCTTCCTCTTCTTCTACTAGTTCACAACCTCTTCCAAATTCTCCAAAGGGACATGGTAAAACTCCTCCACAAATTCCTTTGTTAAAGATTGATATTAAATTTGAATTGCCAAGGTACAATGGAGAAGTAAATGCTGAGAAATTAGATAACTGGATTCGTCAGATTGAGGTGTATTGCAGGATACAAAAAATTCAAGATGATGAAACTAAGATTCAACTTGCTTCTTTAAGATTGGATAGTGCAGCACTCATTTGGTGGGAAGCCAAGACTCGAGAGGATATGAAGAAACATGGTAAAATTTTAACCTCTTGGAATGATTTTATTGTTGCAATTAAAAAACATTTTTACCCATTGGCATATATGCAAAAAGCTACTATGGATTGGCAAAATTTTAGACAAGCTAAAGGACAAAATGTGCAAAAATTTACTCAAGAATTTAGGAGAAGAGCTTTGGTTTTGGGAGTAGATTTGTCTTCTCAAGAAACTTTACTCAAATACATTGGAGCTTTACATAGTTACTTGAGACATACAATACTCATGTTTAACCCTTCAAATCTAGATGAAGTTTGTGTTCAAGAAACTCATTTGGAAGCAAGAGGAAGGAATGAAACTCATGAGGGTAACAAGAAGCCTTTCAATCATGGAGACAAAGGAAAGAGGAAGTTCAAKGGAAATGGAAAAAAGAATGATGTTGTTAAGAAAGAGGGAGAAAAATTTACATGCAAACATTGTTCAAAAGATGGCCATGATGAAGATCATTGTTGGAAACTTCATCCTGAAAGAAGACCCAAAAAGTTTGGCAACAAAGAGAAGTCAAAGAATGCTGCAACCATACAACATGATTTAGGTTCTGATTCGGGTGATGAAACAAAGATTACATCATGGTTTATCAAGGTAAGGGTTCTATTGCAAGTACTAGTTCTTCAAGTAATAGTAATCTCAATGAAACTCGACAAGAAAAAGAAAGAATAGAACTTTTTCACATAAGGGTTGTTTCAAAGCATACCAAGATAGATACTCTTTTTGATACTAGACTAAAGCCAACCTTATATCCGAGGACACTATCAAGAAATTAAAATTGGAAACTTTTCCACATTCTAAACCATACCCTCTCGGTTGGATATGTGATAATGCTAAATTGCAGGTGACAAGAAGGTGTAAGCTTAGGTCTGCCATCACTGCAAATTTTATAGATGAGGTAGAGCTTGATATTATTCCTTTGTATATCTATGGTATTATGTTGGGAATCCCATACTTATATGATAGAAGATCCATTTTTCATCGTCATGAGAATAAGTATCACTTGTTTAAAAATGGAGTTGAGTACATTGTTAGAGAAAATTCAAAGAAGATGAATGTGTCACTTGTAAATGCGGGACAAATGAAGAGATTAGTCAATGCTAGTAATAATTTTGTTCTCTTGATGATTAAACCCAAAGATGATATTGAAAATGAAGTTTTTCAAGGTTGTGATGCAAAGTTGAAATCTGATCTATATGAGGTTGTTAATCAATATGATGAGATGTTTCAGGAACCAAAGGGATTACCTCCAAGAAGGGGTATCCAACATGAAATCCAATTGCAGCAAGATTGTCCTCTCCCAAACATTGGTATGTACAGGATGTGAGTCATGGAGAATGATGAAATCAAAAAACAAATCCAAGAGTTGCTTGACAAAGGGGTCATCATGCCAAGCACATCGCCATGTGGATCTCCAATTGTGTTAGTGCCAAAGAAAGATGGTACATGGTGTATGTGTGTGGATTTCAAGGCCTTGAACAAGATTATGGTAAAGAATTGCTATCCTCTTCCTAGAATTGATGATTTGCTTGATCAATTGAAAGATGCTAAGTATTTTATTAAGTTGGATTTGAGAAGCGGATATCATCAGATTAGGATTGCTGAAGGCAACACATGGAAGACAGCTTTCAAAACAAAGCAAGGTTTGTTTGAGTGGATGGTAATGCCTTTTGGACTTTGCAATGCTCCTGCTACTTTCATGAGAGTTATGAATGATGTATTAAGGCCTTTTCTTGATGATTGCGTTATTGTCTAGTTGGATGACATTTTGATTTTTATCAAAACTCGTGAAGAGCATGTTAAGCATGTAAAGAAAGTTTTTGAAGTTTTGAGAAAATAAAAGTTGTTTTTGAAGATGTCCAAATGTGAGTTTGGAAAAACTTCACTTATCTACTTGGGGCATATTGTTGGTGGAGGAGAATTGAAAATTGATCCCTCCAAGGTCAAAGTCATATTGGAATGGCCCAAGCCCAACAATGTGACAGAGGTAAGAAGTTTTTTGGGAGTAGCCCAATATTGGAGAAAGTTTATTGCTAACTTTTCTTCAATTGCAGCTCCATTACATGCAGTGACAAGCGTCAAGCAAGTTTTCTAATGGGGAGGCAAGCAACAAAAGGATTTTGATACTTTGAAGGAGAGAATCAGTTCAGCCCCAGTTCTTGCACTTCCGAATTTGAGGCAACCTTTTGAAATCCAAACTAATGCAAGCAATTATGCAATGGGAGTAGTCTTGTTACAACATGGTAAGCCCATTTGTTTTCATTCTGAAACTTTTAATGGTGTCTTGATTAATTATCCTACTTATGATAAGGAGTTGTATGCATTGGTGCAAAGTGTGAAAAAATGGAAACATTATTTGTTGGGGAAAGAAACCATTGTCCACACAGATCATCAACCATTGCAATACTTACAATCACAAATGACGCTACAACAAGCAAGGCACTTCAGATGGATGGGTTTTCTACAACAATTCCACTTGGTCATAAGGTATAAGAAGTGAATTTATAACAAAGTTGTTGATATGCTTTCAAGGCCTATTATTAGTGCTTCAGTTATTCTTAAGCATAGTCTAATCATGCATGAGAGCTATGTTGAGCAATATGATTTAGATGCTGATTTTAAAGAAGTATATGCAACTTTGTGTCATTCTAACCATGTTGAGGAATTGGACTACCATGTTCATGATAATCTTTTGTATCATCTTGGCAAGCTATGTATTCCACAGGGTGAAAGAATCAACATAATAAGAGAAGCCCATTCTTCTCTTATTGTTGGTCACTTTGGTGTAGGCAAGACGGTGGCTAATTTGCAAAGGTACTGCTATTGGCCTAAAATGAATGAAAGTGTTTCAAGAT
>JASDQU010103069.1:236491-311255 GCA_032191745.1 Picea mariana | reverse complement strand
TCCATAAGTGGGTGAACCACCTCACCCCTATAAATACAAAATCAGTGTCCCAACACCATATAAAAAATGGGCTCACACGCCTATACAAAAATAAATATAGGGGCACTCATGGTGCCTCTAAATCTCCACCACCCAGTTCTCTCTCGGGAGGAGGTGCCCCACCAAATAGGTATCCCTCAGGTCCTGGGGGCAGTCACCCAGTAATTTTCACACTCACTACAACTGCTCAGCGAACCACAGTCCACCACTCCACCGGAAGGCCCACACACTTCTCTAGGAATCCCTTGTTTTGAATACATGACGACATGCCCTTAGGCACTCCTTGTAGTATAGCCTCCAAGTGGCAACGAATATCTTTGAACTCTCCCCTGACCCCCGTTGGATGAGCATGAGAAGGCCCTACACCAGGTTCATCAAAAAGACATCTCTTGCTTGCTCTATCATCATCAGTCGGCCTCGTGCCACCCTCATCCCGTCGCCATCTCTCCCCGGCCTGTGGCTCTCCCCACGACGATCTCACTAGCCCCTAACACCTTGATTCTCTAACCATCTCAATATCCCATCTGCGAGGTCCCACATCTTCACACACAAAAAACAAATGATAGCATCAACAATCCATCTATACACAAAGAACATGCTATATTATCTAAAAAATCAAACAAACATATACATCAACATACCTCTCCCGGGGATAGTACCATCTCTGGTTCATCTCAGAAGTCCACCCCACTATAGGGAAACTGGAGTATGATCTGTGGCATCTAACACCACACTCGTTCAGCCTCAGCCATAAAATAGTGGCCACCCTCCCCCCCACCATGGCAAACCAAAATCGTCGCCCATCACCTTAGTCGTGGCTCTCGCATACCCTGAGCGTCTAATAAAAATCTAGGGCACAACATGGGCACCCTCTCCAAAAACCATGCTACCAAGATGGACCCAAAGGAAAAATGCCCCGATTCTGCAACTCAACACCTGTCTAGCTGACCCACCATCTTGGTATGCAACATCAATCCCCAAGCAAAATGCTCACCCCCTAGTGCCCTCCACATAATCCTCAGCTGACCCCCACTAATCCGTTGAGTCGCGAGAGATCCATACACTTTCATAATAAATGATGCAACATACCAATGCACCAGGTTTTCCATCACCCTAATCCTCACCACAAAGCTGGACATGAAGTCCTCTCCTAAACAACAGGTTCGGGCTAACACAACGAACTGCCCATCCCCGGGTACCACTGGCTCGACAAGTAGCAAGGTCCCCCGAAAAGGGATCCCAGTCAAAAATATACATCCTTTACAACATAGAATGCGAGGTGCTCACCTCACATGATGAAACACTACAAATCCAGACTCCACATCAAAATCAAGAACTATAGAAGCTACTCATGTGCCCTCACTAGTGAGCACTCAAAAAAATTCAGCAGCCCTTAGGTTGCCAAAGCACTACGAACAGTCGGCTCCTCATCTATCATCGCCTATGTCAGGTGGGCCCATTCCCTCTCCCTCAAGTGGATTGACATCGTCGGTTGGTCGCCTGCATCCACACATACAATATTTGATCAGCCATCATAACTCATAAAAACACATAATCTCCCCAAAAATATTAGTTTATACACCCTTTAGCTTTGCCTCAAAGGTGCAGCTTTTTTCTCCATAGGTGCGCACATATGCACACGTGTTCACCCCACAGTTGCGCCCTCATGCACGAATGTCTGCGATACAGGGGTGCACTCATGCACCCCTATCACACACAAAAATGTGCATCACAGCACGCCTATTAGCTCCACAGTTGCACACACATGCGCAACTATTAGGAACATAGTCGTGCATGGATGTGTTGTTGTGATTTGCACAGGCACGCATCCCATGCACGCCTGCTTTCCCCATTTGGATGCCTCTGTGCACGACTCTCCTAATTAGATCTGTGCACTTGTGCATGTGAAACACTCGATCGCCTGCACACTGGGGGGCCCACCCTCACAAAACCCCCTTGTACGGCCATCCGTACAATCCCTGCCCAAAAATAACCCCTAGCTACTATGCAGGAGGATATGACCACTAACCTGAAACTCACTGATCTAGAATTAGCTGGCTCGATCTCCCAGAATCTCCAAATATCTACTTAAATCTCTCATCCAATCACTCTGGCAATAGGTGCAAATGAGGTGGCAATGTGGGCCCTATGCTATATATAGTTCCTTTTTCCAAACTTCCATACTTCATTCTAGGAGCTTCGAGCATCCGTTTTCTGATCCATCTTCAACCACAGGGCTAGGATCCCACCCCCTACACAGTCACATTCCCCGAGCCACCATCCATCCTCGGCCCTTGGGGATAATTCACACCCAGGTACACATGCTTATGTTCACAATTATCAAATAACCATTATATGTTCTTTATCTTCAGATATTGTTCATGTCAAGTATTTGGTTTTCATGTATGCAGGTACTTGGTCACCACAAATCAGTATGACCCTTTCAGGTATAAGATCACTACTGGCATGTAATCATTCCCTCTAAATATCAATTGCATCTCCCAGTCACACCCTCTGATATTTGCCCCTATGGTCCCCCCATAAAACTCTACAGTACTCACACCTCTATTGCATTTCAGTACTTTCAATCGGTATCACTCTCTCCCACATGAGTTGTCCCCATAACAATCCCCTCTGGCACTTTGACACTCATGTTGTTTTCACCCCTTGGGGCTGGGAGTCCTCATAGTCTTTGCATTCTCGAGAATTAGCCGCATGCTCCTCCTCATTTTTCTAACCTCCCCATAATGTAATCCCAAGTAATCTCAATCACGATTCTCATTTTGACTACACCTCTGCAGTATCATTATCCCTCCATCTCATCCACTATCATGTTTCCCATCTGTAGATTATCCTCCATTCACTTTACCTATTACAGAAACCCACCTATGGGGCCCGCACCCTCCACCTTTTTTTCACGCAACTTGTGCCCTCATAGGCCAAGCCATATTTCACTGGGGAACCCGTTTCTATATATGTATGTGCATCCCCAAATATTATTTATTCATTTGGTAATTTTACAAAGACTTTTTTTCCATCCTTTACATATTTTTTGTCATCACTTTTAACGACCTCCCTTTTCTAGAAAAAGCAACCCATGTCACCCTTGGTTGGGGCATTCATTACCTTCTACTCCTATTGACATCGTCCATAAACTCTCAGTATCCCATCGTCCATATACCCTGAGTATCCCATTTTCCATGTACCCCTGATCTCTAATTTTGTCCACTTTGTCACACCTCTGGCACAACTTAACCCTAGTTTAGTCATCCCTCTAATGCTAGATTCAGTTCCTGCCACTTATCATTCACAAATCTCCCCAACCAAGGGTAGTATTGAGTCTCCTCATATCTTGACTACGTCCATGTTCCTCATTAGTTCCTKATTTTATCTCGTAGATTTCATGGAGCCCTTAGCTTCTTGGAGTTGCGTCTCCCTTTCTGTCGACATCAACACAATTTTCAGAAGGGCGTTAGTATCTTGACTCTCATTACCTTTATAATGAGGAGTCTCGGATGGAATAGAGAGAACCATCATTGCTCTMTGTTATCATTGGCCCCCACAACATTCAACTTCAACACTTTATCATGTTTCAGTGGGTCTTACTTTGCGACTATTGCAGTTGTTTTTATATTCGTCGAAGACCACTGAAATTTGATAGGCTATCAATGTCTGCATATCATTGACACTTCTTACAGGTGTCATCACCTCTTTTCAGAGTTTTTTCACCATCATAATTGTCCTCTTATATTATCAAGATGACCCCGATGGCACTGCAATCGTCTACACCACCACACAACTTTAGTTACTGTATTACACATTTTTAAGTTACATGACAGGAGCATGGGGCATACCCACCTCATTTGTACACCATTTTATTTTTTCACACCTTACGAAAGGTTTGGGTCCTACTGGTTCCCCTCCCCCTCCAATGGGTCACTCTTGACATTCCCCTCAACAATCTTTCTTACAAAGGTACTCTCAGTAGAAGAAACATTGATGTATTTTGACTATACGTATGCTCCTAACCTCACACATCAGGGGGCATCTGTTATCACTGAAATTTCATCCACAAATGGTTACAGGAATCTAGTATCTTCAAACACCCATTAGTTCATCCATGGCCCAAAAAAATCATTTCCAAAGGGCACAAAACTATACAACTGGTTAAAAAATCATCATGCGCTAAGGATACAAAGGTAGCATGCACATGTGTGATAGTCGAATAATGTTGAAAAAGTGCATATGCGTCTGATGTGTGACTGTGGATGCAAAAAGCCACGCACACCTCAAAACAATGCATTTATGATTTTGGTCGGCCTTCCACCCACTTCTGGTTCATCTCCCAAGTCGATTTGACACCCAAATCTGAGTTGAATCCAAGTGGGGGGATGGTCGAATACCTAAGGGTTCCCTAAAGAGCCCCTTGTTCACACTAAAGACTGGTTGAATAATGCCTCAAAGCTTTTCTATAAAAAGAGGCCATGGGTGCATTATATTTTCAAGGAATTCATTTGTATTGTTATGATGCCTATATTCTCTTGGAGAATCCTCTTTTCTCATCAAGAGCATACAAGCACCATCTCATTTATCCATTCATATCACCTCTTGAGTGAATGAGCTTTGGATTTCTTCACCATTTCCTTCAAGTTTTTCTATTTGTAAGAAGAGCTCAATCATTGGGGGTTCAAGAGCCCTCCCTTGGAGGAAGAGGGGACCCATAAGTCTCCCTTTCTCTTTGGTGTTTTTCCACTAATACAACCTATCCATTGGTGGCATACATGTTTGTTTTCTTTATTCTCTTTCTCTTATGCACTCTAGTTTAATTTCTTTTATTGTTATTATTTTAGTTTTTTGTTTATTTCTTATGCTTGATGTTTCTAACTCTTGCATTCACTACTGTCTTGTCGAGCTAACCCAACCAGGCTTGTAAGCATCCATATTTTTTTCATCTAGGTCACCAAAGGGATGCAACAATGGACAACTCTACCTAAATACAGTCGAGATCAAGTTATAAAATGTGATAGTTGTCAAAGGCTTGGAAGACCGATGTGGAAAAATGATATGCCTCTTAGTTCAATAAATCCTAATCCATCATTTGAAATATGGGCTATCAATTTTGTTGGGCCCTTTGCACAGAGGGAAAGAATAACCGGTGTTAAGTATATAATCATTGTTTTAGAATACGTGACTAAGTGGGCATAAGTTGGGCTAGTTGAATTATGTACCAAATAGGTCGCATCAAAGTTTATCTATGAGAATATAATCACAAGGTTCGACTGTCCTCCTACACTAATTAGCGACTAGGGCACATACTTTTTGAATGAAATAATTAAAGTCCTACTATCAAATTTTTTTATCGACCACAGATGAACGAAAACCTATCACCCACAAGAAAATGGAGCAATCGAATCTTTTAACAAGACATTACATAAAGGACTTACAAAGATTTGCGACATCAACAAAGACAATTGGGATGAAAAAATTCTTGCAGTGCTATGGGATTACAGATCAACATATAAATGATCGACATTTCATAATCCCTTCAATCCCATGTATGGGAAAGAGTTTGTTATTCCCTTTCACTTCTGTACCAACTCTGACAAGGTTGCAGTTGTAAAAAAAAATGACAACGGTAAAAATAAGAATGAAAGTTTGTACCAATTGAACAATATGGAGGACGGAAGACTAATCACAATGCATCATCAATAGGTCCAAAAGAAACAAAAAAAATCCTAACACGACTGACATATAAAGAAATAAGATATAAAAAAATGAGATTTAGTTATGATGTATGACAATCATATAAAAGGTAAACTAAGAAAACTAGAGACATCATGGCTTGGGTCGTATGTTTTCGAATATTTTTGACCAACTAGACAATTCCAACTCAAAACATTATTTGGTCACCCATTCTAAAAAAGTATCATCCTTCAAGGACAAGAACCTTGTTGGAAAAATCTAGCAGGTAAATGCCAAAAGGGAGGTAAATCTAACATTCTGGTCGTAGTCGGAACAATATAGACTAATAATGTACTTATGAAAATAAAACCTTCTTAGTTTTATAAATAAAATTTAGCTATCAATTCAGGTAGAGAAAACCATCGAAGAAACTTTAAGTATTAAAGACTCATCAAAGGATCAAAGAGAAAGCAATAAATAATGATGATGGAAAGAGGAAGAGGTCCCTAGTCGAACCTAAGACAAAGCAGAGAAAGAAATGATCAACATACCACTCCATCATCAGACCTAAGGAAAATACTTATCAAAACAAAAACAAGTGATTGAGACAGATCGATATCAAGAGAGTGGAGATCAAGCGAGCATAGGAACTATCAATATCATTCAAAAAGAGTAAGGAATAGAAAATTGGACGAGCACATTAATCACCAAGAACATCGACTAAGTCACACTGACAACAAAAAACCTGACGATTTAAGAACAAAAATCAATCGAGCTCAGAAAAATACTTACCAAGGAAACATCGACGCTAGCAAAGAAAGCATATTCAGTTCATGTCAGAGAAGGGCCAACGTAGAATAACAGAAACATTAGTGACTAATGAAAAATATCATTCCACAACAACCTCCCAATCCTCTTTACATGTACGAAAAATTATTTAGGATCCTCCATGATTAATGCATAATGGGGCTTCCATGAGTTCCATTTCAACACTGAAATAGACGTCCACTTGCACGAAGTTCTTTAACTCTTCAAAAATAATAACTACAACTCACACACTCGGGAATCATCCTATTGGCACAAACAACATCTATTCACAAGAAAAGAAGGATTTGTAACTGTACAACAAAGCAACTGCACTCACACCAAATATAGTCATCTCGGTCATAAAGTACAATGACCATCATCAACCCTGCATTCATATATCTCAGTAGATTGAGGTGCGTACGAAATATTCTTCCATCAACCAAATTACCTTCCATATCACTACTCTATATAATAGATATCAATAATGGGCAATACCTACTTTGCAAAGAGTTAAGTTATAAAACATAGAGCATGGTGTTGAGGGAAAGATATGGATTGATCTTACTCAAACATTTTCATACTTTCCTTGGCTAAAGAAAAGTAGACAGGAATATCACCCTAAGTTTATAGCCAACAAAAATAATGTCCTAACCCACAAGTATTAATTACTAGTGCTTACACTAGTCTTTTATCAACAAAAAACTTGCTAGAAATTCATTTTTTATGTAATTTTTTGAACATAACAGTTGCTTAAATAAATGTAAGAACAAAAGAAAAGACAACAAGATGATAATCAAGACAATTGATACATAAAACAATCCTTTATTTCATTCCAATTCACCAAAGAGTCATTTCTTTACAAAATCTCATACAGAAATCTTGGACCAAAGTCAAACTTAGACGTCCTCGATGAAACATACAAAAGGACCTCTGACAAAAAACCAAAACTGAACTCCAAAAGCTGGATAATCTTGCCATAGATTGTTGCCCACTCGACTCTACACAATAGCCTTTTTCAGTCATGAAAATTAATTCATAAACATACAAGTCTACACAGACTATCAAAGATAGATCAACACCTCTGAAAAACAAGTGTCTAAATGATTTGATTCAACCCTGAATATTGTTGTCTACAATAAGACCCTTCTATCACAAAACACAATTAGGTTGTGATAAATATATGAATGAATGAAAACTGAACTATCCCAACATAAACTCAAAGAGAAAACCTTAGCATGCTCCTGCTTCTATCCTCCTCTTGTTCCTCCCTTTTATTTTTCTTTTAATAAATTAGAATTGGTTGAAGTAGTTGAACCAACTCAGTAGTTAAGATAACTAAAGTCTCAACTAACTTTAGTTAGGGGGGGAAAGTAATAATCATAATAGGGTCATAATAATAATAACTAGTAGGTGGGACTCCTTGTGACTCCCTTTAGTTTATAACAATCATAAAAATTATAACATAACCATTAGTTAATCAAACACACCTCCTTGTGCCTCCTGTCAACATATTTAATTTTGGCAATTTTAGCTCATGAAATTTGAAAATATTTCAAAATAATACTCATATATCCAAAATAAAACATGTTGTCCAAAATCCATGAAGTCAATTGTCATACAAAAATAGATAACATAAAATTCAAAAKCCATATTTCCCAGTCTGTGATGCAACCTTTCCTTGGTTGTTGTTGTCACCTCTTGATTTTCCTGAATTTGCCTTAGGCTGGGCAGAGACTTTAGTCTTTATTTCATTGATCACGTGGGAACAATCATCCCTCAAATGCACTTGTGAAGACACATATTTGTCAAAGTCAACAGAGGGTGAAGAAGGGGCAATAGTGGCTTTTCCTTTATCAAATGCATGGTGTTCTTCAGTCTCCAATCTCTTGCTAGCATGGGAGGATTGCACTGACGAGTGGTTAGGGGCATCTTGGACAATGGGGTTCAAAGGTGGCGGAGCAGGAAATTTCAAGTTGGGCCAACCACGATGTTGGGGAATTGTCGGGTGGACAATCTCATGCCATCCATCATTTTCAGGGACCTCGGGTTGTAAGGAGACATGAGGAGGCACAGGGATACTGGGGGCTTGCGAGGCTTGGAAAGGAGGCCTTTCGGGCCTAGGTTTGACTATCCCCTGCCCAATCCAATTAAGGAATCCGGCATGAAACAATTGGCCAAGATATTCTAAATCAACATCAAAATGTATGGAGAACAAGGGCCTTCTTGGGGAAGGGCCTCAGTTCCAATTACCTCTACCTTTGTTTCCTCGGCCTTCCCCGACTGAAAAAACTCATCCTTCATGTGTAACCGATTAGAAAATAGTGTTTTAAATAACCATGCATGACAACTCTTAAAAAGTGAAATATATTTGACTCAAAATGTATCAGGCTCATGTAATCCAATCCATACAAATTGTTTTAATGTTAATCAATGAGCAGGGGGGTGAAAAAGGGTTCAAGGATACATGAGGGGTTTGTAATTAGCGAAAAAAATGATATAATTAAAGGGTTGAAGAAATGGTCACTGCTCAATGACAACAACAATCAACTATAAAACAAGCCAATAAAACATCAGTGCAATCCACCCAAAACACTGCCACTTTCATCTATCTCAACACAGAAATTCCCTTGGCCATAATCAATTTCAGAACAGGGGGTGAAATAAGGATGTGGGATATGTGAAGGGTTTGCAATTAGCAGAAAGTGAGATCATGGAAGGGGAAGAAAATGACTATTTTTCATGAAATTAATCAAGCAATCCATAAATATTCTGTAGTAAGACTAGATGTACCATCCAATCAACAATTATTTGACTAAATAACAATTCCTGTACATATAGCTAGTTTATTGTTCATTAATCAAAACTTTAACGGAGTGCTATTGCAAAACATTAATTTTTCCATACGATTTTTAAGAGGCATTGTTCCCACAATATGCATTTTATAGCAATTTATAAACAACCCCCATTTCTAATCTGTTACTATCGAAACCAACCATTGTCCATGCATTTCTTCAGTCCACAGCTATACTCCACAGTCATGTTTTCAAAATAACAATGAAGCCACTATTGTTGCGATAGACCCCATCAAAATTTGCAATGATATTCATTCTTTTATATATATGTAGTAAAAGATCAAATTTACACACCTAAAAATGACAACTCATTATACAACCAACAGACATCAATTAGACACAAGCTACGCAAGAGTAACTTTCCCAGGAAATGTAGTTCTGCCCTTGTAAACAAAAAATCCAAGGTGACTTAAAAAATGAGCCACCTTCCCAACACGATTTTCATCAACAGTGGTCAATTGCAATAAGTAACATGCTTAAAACTCAGTGGGTATCGTCGAGTATGAAAACAAGCCATCCATACTACACACAGTGTGCAACTGACAAAATCCCACAGTGTAACATTTCCAATAATCACACAGCAAACATACGATCATGATATAACTCAGTATATTGTGATGAGCTATTGATTTATTCACTCGTGATTGACCAAGTTGTGCATATTGAGGCTTATCCAACCAACAAACAAAAGGATGCATGGATATATCCAGTCCAATAATCATTTGTCCCCAAAGAAGACCATAGTTACCCAGCCAAAATTTACTTTGCAAAACATCATTCACAGAATGTGACATGTGTGAATAACACCAAACCCTTGTAACCAATGCCATCCATTATCCAAAACATAATAAGCGTAAATACTAATAATGTATAACAACCAACAATCTGCCACTGTGGTAGGGAATCAATCAACTGAACAAGCTGTAGTATCTACGCATACCCACACATCTAATCAAATCAGGGAAGAGGCTATTCTAATAAAAATATTGAGTATTAATATGAGGAGAGTGACCACATTCTGTGAAAGTACAATTCACAATGAAGGTTTATCCTTATTATCATAGAACATTAATCGAATGCCAAACTATCAAGACTGTTACATAACCAACTGGATCGATCTATACTCAAAATGGTCGGCGATATATGACCATCCAACACACAAGTGGTAAAACCTACAGGCCAAGTTGGTGCTCCATGTCCCCCTCGGACTTTTAGATTTAACGGTTCGCACTGTGACTAACACAGGACAGCTAGAGCCAACTTCTTTTGATTGTGACAAACCTCATACCATCAGTGCATGTAGAGATGGAACCATGAATTACTCATGGATATATGTCAAGTTTGAGATAGGAGGGTTAGCACAGAGGAGTGAGGCTCCAACCTGATCGAAAACTAATCTTAACATGCACAAGGTGTACCCCTTATGGTTCTTAAAGAAACCCCAACACTGAGGTGATGAGGAGACTGAGCAAGAACAGAAGAGCCATTTATTGGCTTTTGGTGGGGAGATTTTCCATTTCTCAAATAAACAAAAATCATTGATGAATAACGCCTTCAACCGTTAAACCCAAAAAAAAATAGGGACTGCACAAGTGATGTGCATGTGTGGGGACAACCGACCAAGCAACCCAACAACAAAAGAACCCCAACTATGCCAGTAGTAGTAGAGAGCTATCACCAGGAAGACTGATAACTTTCAAAATTTAGGAAGAAACATCCATTTCCCATTTAAAAATCAAAATTTGACATAGTTGCAATGCTCAGGACAAACACAAACCCATACATCTGAGCTAGTAATAATTTCATAACCAGAGTGAAGTCAAAAATGGACAAAAAAAACATACATGTTAATCAAAAATCCTTAAGACGAAAGGTGGCTGAGTGGTTTCACCCTGCTAAAATTCCAGAGTGTGAACACAGCAGCAATATCAAACAATAGTCTAACTAGGGTGGCAGCCAACGGGAAGGGTAAAGGTGTCATGCAGTAAATGCATGTCGCCTCCACCCATACCTCATTAAATCAAATAGTACATGCCAACAATTCTCCATTAACACCATTAATCAACATGTATTGATACTATCACCATATTAAAATCCCATAGCATGACTTACACCATAACATAATTCGAATGCCATATAAAATTCATTGCATAACCAATAGCACCATTAACTTGTCAATCGTGCCTTCGACATTTAAACTATCAAAGGTACCATATGTATATCGGCTACCAATTCCATTTTCCATTGTATGACCATTTACAGTACCACTTGCCAAGTGCGCCACCAACATTTCAACCATATACATAAAAATCATGTGATTCAACACAATTTTGCAGCCATTCCTTGTTAGCTAAGGTTTAACAACAATCAACAAGTAATTTCATGTAGGTAGTATTTCAGAACTAGGTCCCTTCCTTGCATGTCTTATAGTATTTTTCCTTCCTCTAATTTCCTTTCATATAATTCCAATAACATGTTTGTTGTGTAGGTGCGAAGAGAATAAATACCATTTAATGAATAACATGTTGTAGTAACATGAAGGAACAATATTTCAAATCTCAAATCATACCAATAACAACAATATCTCATCAACCATGTAAACCTTTGTAGCACATCATCATAACATCGAAAATGAACAAATCTGATCTCCAATAGTTCAAGGGAGTCCCACCTACTAGTATTATTTAGTCTTATATAATAATAGGCTTTAGAAATACTTTGCGGACGAAATTACATTGACGTTTTCAATAGTCAACAAACTGGGGACTTTAGAGGAAAATTTGTTTGTAACATATTTAGAACTCATAATTCTTGGTTTCATAGACCAAGAACAATAATCTCAAGAAGACAGCACTCGAATGATTATGCAACAAAGGGAAGTGAGTGGAATTAATGGAAAGATGACCAGGAATTTGTGAATAATTCATGGAAAGTATTAAGTATGAGGGGTCCTACCACTATATGAATAATCATTTATCCCTTAAGGACGAATAATTATAGACTTTCTCTTAAAATCTCAATGGATGGAGAAAAGGTAAGAAGAAGGGGGGGTAGCCAATTCCTTATAAGATAGAAGTGGAAATATGTAACAATTTCAAAGGCCTTTCAGAGGAGAAATCATAATAGTCATGTAAGCATGATTGTTACTGACTAACAATGTTTTTTACAAGAGTTCCATTGTGGCAGAACTGATCCAACATTCTATCATGAATAAACACTTAAAATATAATAAAGACTAAATCACAATAGAAGTAATCATCAAGAATTTAAAACAACAGCAACAAAAGACAGAATTAAAACGCAGAAAGAAAATAAAACTCAACTTAGAAAGCATAAATCAAAGTACTGTAAAGCAAAGAAAAGAAGCACAAAAATTGAAAGAAGAGCTAAGATATTAGTATACAGAAAAATCCAAGTAGAAAAAAGAAAACTTTCATGTTGGTCCCTCGCAATACTTCAAGCGAGGACTGTTAGTGTTGTGGGAAAACCATTGTCTCTGAAATTCCTTTAATATTTCTGAGTCATTGTCTAGGAAAAAAGTAATCCAGAAATGGTCCAACACTTTAAATTCTCATGTAATTATCATCCTTTTGATGCATACGATTAGATCATCAAGATAAGCATGGAGACTGACCAATTCATCGAAAGTTGTGTGGATAGGCCCTTTTAAGGGGATACTTGCCTCAAATAATCCAGAAGGCAGGAAGTTGTAAGACGTAGAACTGCAACTAATAATAAAAGTGGTCATTTGAATATTTTTCCCTTCTATCTTGATTTTATCATAACCAAACAAACTGTCAAATAAGGGCTCTAACTGTGACTCTACAACCTATTGCAGAAACATTTCCATACCGAGAGGAGGGAAAGGGTTGCTCATAATTTCTTACCTAAAATTTTGAAGACTAATGCAAGTTCTAATATTATTAATGGTCTTCAAAGTAGGTTCCCAATTTGAAACCCATTTAGGGTGGACTAAAAACATTTTAGTCCTTAAGAAATCTCTCAACTCCCTTTGAAAAGTCCCCCCCAGTGCAGAGTTAACAAGTCCTTGCTTTTGCCTAGCTAGTTTTATGGTATATTGAACAAGAACGAGATCAAAACCATGAAAATTCACACTAAACCAAGAAAAAACATTTTGAATTCCACCAAGTAACTCAACAAACCTCATATCTTCTTTATCAGAACCCTGGACATTTATTCTAAAGTTCTTTGAAGATCCAGGTGTCCTAATATTCATGGAGATGGTTTTAACCATATTTTGTTGTAACTCCTCTTCCCTTTATTTTTCTTTATTTCCCTCAACACTCAAGGAAAACGAACTCTTGAGAGGATTCGAGCCTTTAGGAATTTTATTATTTCCTACAGATATAATCTCCTCAAGCTTGAGAGGTTCATTCTGAATGACAACACAAATGCTTTCATTGTTAGGGATGGCCTTGCAGAATTATTCATCCTCAGAAATTTATGGATGATGCAAAGATTGGAGAGAACAATCTAACTAGTTAGGCGAGCTGCTGAGTAGGAGAGGCTGTGAAGACAACTAATCGATCAGATATTGAATTTATCTCCTTCCTAACATGAGTGATGTTAAAATATAGAAGTTTCAAGACAAGTGCCCAAACAGTTTGGGAGTATCATTCCATCAGCTTGTCGCTAGGAGAGCATGCCTTATTTATCAAGTTCACAACAAGCTCATAATTTTCGAAAACTGAAAGGTGACCACAACCAAGATTAAGGGTGTTCTCAATGCCTAACAACAAAGATTTGAATTCATCTGCATTGCTCGAGCAAGCGAACTCCAACCTATATGACAAATTATGAATTTTTCCTGCAGGGGAAACCAAGATAATACCATCCCCGTTACCTTTGTTAGAGCGTGAACCATCGAAGTGCATATGCCATAATTCATCATCTAAATCAATTCCTTCCAGAAGAATATTATCCTCTTTAGCAAAGATGGAATAAACTCCTACGTCTTCTTCAATATAGTTTATGTTAGATTGTGAAAAACTCTCTATGTAGGGAGAAATTATTCCTTCTCTATGGACTATAATGTTCTTACTGTTACGGGGAATGGATAAATGTGTCTCATCAAGTGAGAGGTATCCACGTGTTAGGGCTTTCCAATATCTACCCAAGATAATTGAATAATTGATCATAGGTGTTGTTCTTGAGTTTATACTTTAAGGCTCTAAAGTATACCGTCAAGGCATCTGAAAAGGTAGAGATAGTTAGTGGGTAAAAATATCGGTTTAATGGAAGGCGAGATCAAATTTGGTTCCTTAACTATCTCTGTCTAGCTTCCCATTGTTATTGGATGCTAATATCCCTTTCAATCATGGCCCATGAACATTCAAGTTCTACCTGTGTACTTGTTGTTTGTAAGATGGTATTGAATAGGTTTAATGCAATGCTTGTCTAATCTGATAGACTGGGTTCTATATTTGGCTGTCTGGTAACTGGAACAGTCATGAAAGCTAAAGGTTTCCCTTTTGTAAGTCTAACTGATTTTTAAGGGCCACAAATTTCTGGTTTGAATTAATAAAAATAAAACTTCCAAACTATGAATCAATAGTATAACAAAAATAAAGGCCATTTCTAGTATTTGAGTCAAATTTAAAGGATAGAGTGCATGGAATGAAGAAATAAAAAGAAACATATAGTTGTATAACAGATGTGAGGCATCAATTGAAGAGGAATCTCACTTTATGCTAATAGAAGAAAGAGAGATGATAACTTTGATGAAGTATACAATTTCAGAATTCTAAAAAGTTCATAGTTCTTATATCCGCTGATAGCTTATACAGAGGAAACACTACAAATGGTTAGATAATATGATTGTTCAATCACCACAATAAAGGTTGCATCATGAAATAATTCATCAAAGGTATGAAATAAAAAATGGAATGACAGAGAAACACATAACTCAGGCTTGACAAGATCTGGAATCTTCAATTTGTATTGTATTAATTCTGGCAAAATGAAATTTTCCCTTTACAATCCCATCCAAAGAAAAGGCCCCTGTCTTAGTCTTGAAAAGATATATTTATACAAAACTACCAATCCTAAGACAGTTGGTGATTTCCTAATTCCTAGTGACTAACTATTTGTTAAAAATAAATCAGAAACCATTTGCATGATCTTCTCCATTTTTCTGCTTTCTTGGAAGTAAAGATCTTCCAAATGATACTTTTACTTTGTTGATGACTCTCCTTCTTTTGATCCAATATATTCAATGCATCTCTCCAAGAACTGTGTAAAATTCCTGGGGGGTTTTGGAAGGTCCTTTGCTTCGAACAGATAAACATTTCTCTGTATCGTGGAGAAATGGTCTTGAAATCCTTTATCTACAAACTTTATCGACTGCAGTTTTAAGTTGGGTTCAACTAACAACCTATCTATTAGGGTGACATCCATTTCTCTTAGCTGTGAAATTTCTATTTGAATTTCACTCAAATTTTCTCTAAAATTTAATTGATGTCTTACAATATTAATCTATCCCAAAAGTCCTATACAATTGCCTTTTCCAATGTTTAATGACCTTTTGTCTAAGAGATCAAAAAATTCTTCCCAGTCATCTCTAATTTCCTTGAATATTCTTTTGTTTTTAGTTATGTTGGTTTCCCATAGCTTGAGCATGATGTTACCTCTGATTTTCTCTGTGGTTGATATTTTCGTAGTTTTGGATGTCTCTTCACTTGTCGAATATATGATTTCCTTTTGGAGAGTAACCCTTGTTGCTTTGGCTTCTTTTTCCTTCAGGATAATATTATCAAAGGCACTATCTGCTTCTTGAAAGTAACTTTGAATAATCTCTATCTTGGAAATCAATTTCTGATGTTCAACTTCTATTTTTGAATGCACTTCCAGTGACTGGGCCTGGAAATATTTCATATCTATGACATGACCTTCCATCAAATTTAACCTAGCATGTAACTATTCTGCATGCTCCTTTTGTTGAGAAACCTGCACCTGACTTGCTTATATCTTCTGGTTCATTTTGTCCAGGCTTGATTTGAGTAATTGAATTTCTAGCCTTTCGGCGGCCCTAGTCTGCTCCAAGCTTTTACTCACCTCTTCTCTGATGTTATCCTCAGAATTATTTAACTAATCTTGTAATTGAGCTATCATGTTATTACTCTTCTTTATCCTCATTCTCATGTTTACCATGATAAAAAAGTTTGTTGTTGCCATGGCTCCCATGGAACCTGCTATCTCTGTAATGAAATCCTCCTCCTCCAATTTTTTTCCATCTATCAAGACTTTATGAATTTTTACCATACTCCCCTCCTTTATATGCATCTCTTGTTTTAGGACGACCTTCCTTTTTTTGCTGAAAAAATAATTAGAAGGAGGAATCTCATCTATGGAGATAGAGGTGAGGTCATCAAAAAATAAATCTCATGTCTATGGAAATCCAAAAGTGGACTGTAAGGGGGTTAAGGAAGCCATGGGACTTCCTAGCTCTCTAGATCCTTTCCCTCCTATTTCCTTAGGCATATTGACATCAACACCAGGTGATGAAGGGGGAGTAAGCTTACTGGACTTGATAGGTCTCTTGGACCTCTTCTCTACTTCGGTCTCTGATTTTTTTGTCTGTAAGGCCTCTTTGTTTTGTGGGGGCCTTTCTATATCCTATAGGACTTTTTCGGGATTGCCCTTCTTCTATGCTTCCTATTCAAATCCTGGGGGAACATTTTCTTTCTCTTGGGGGAGGGTGATTGCTTCTCCTTGTAGTACTTTGGGTAGACCACTCCATCTATGCTTCTGAAAGGTCTGAAATCTAGCTTGCAAGTCGGACAACAGTGTTTGTACTCTTTCTAACACCTCTTCATAAGTCTTAGTCCCTTTGAACATGTCATCCCAAGGGGACTCCTCATGTTCATATGATTTTATATTGCAATGTATCAAGTGTTTGTTCACTAGTTGATAAGGGTTGTGCCTTTTGTACTCAATATTTAACAATTTAACTTCTTCGAGTGATTCTTCTTCCACCTTGGAATGGCCCAAGTTTTGTAATGAAAATTTCCTGATGGGCACAAGGAAGATTGGCTAGGACTTCTTTTGAGCCGCCTTTAGCTCTATTTCGATACTGCCTTTCACTATTTGGTGTACTACTTCCCTACACACCAGTCTGTCTGGGAGGAATTTTGGAAGTGCATGAGGGGGGATTGAGCACCCATAAACCCTAATGTAGGAGAAGATTTTTTCAATGAACCAGTCGGCTATTTCCTTGAGGTTTTTTGAAACTATTTTAGAAATGTGAGGAGGGTCACAGTCGAAAATTTTTTTATGCATTGGTATTACCACGAAATGAAAAATTTCGTAAAACGATTTTTTTGAGTTTTCTTCCCATGACTCAGAGTGATACTCATGAATGGGTTCGAGGTAGGTTATGTTCCAACTCCAATTCATCAGGGGGAATGGATTCATAAAACAAATTTCTTCCATGATGTATGTCGACATGTAAAAGGCCACTGGTTGACCTCGGGATCTTGCAACTTTGTAATCTGAAACCTCTTTGGCTATGTTATCGGATAAAATCTTGCTCTAGTTGAAACTATATCCTTCTGATGCTTCCTCTAAAAGGGCACCCATTCTGTGGGGAAATGACAGGGACTCTTTTTGCCAAAGAGCCTACACAACATCATGGCTACATAAACCATGTACTCATTCAAAGAAGCCGTGGCATAAATTCTATGGGTATTGGCCCTAAATTTTGATGGACATCTCCACTAGCCTTTGATTAAATCAGGGTAAGTTTGGTCTACCTCAATACATTCCTTTCTCTGCAATTCAGCTATAAATTCAGCATTGTAAGTGTATTTAGGATTGTGTGAGAGTTTGTACATTACCTAGATATGTTCAGGTCTGAATGAGCCAATAATGATCGCTTGATCATTTAAAATGCTTCTCGTTGGAATATCAATCTTCTCTAAATCCCAACTGATCATGTCATTGTACGCCATGAGCCGTGGGCATGCTGCAATCTTGTGAAGTTCTGATTCTACTATGTCCTGAAGGTGATTCTCAAAATCATTAGGGGAATTTTTGATCTCGTAGTCCAGATTTTCATAGATTTGTCTCTAGGATTTTATCGAGTCGTTAGCATGTGGCATGGTGTCGGATATGACATCTCCCTCTGGGATGGAAATCTCAGTTGTATGTTCACTCCTCTTGGGTCCCTTCTTTGGTTCCATAACTTTCGTATTGGAATGAAAACCTGTCACAGAAGAGAGGTGTATAAGATTGGCTGGATGTGACTTACTCCTAATAGAAAGAACAAGAATAAGGTTCAAAACACAGACCTTTAATTTTCCTTTAACTCATTTTATGGTGAAAGTACTGACGCAGCTACCAAGAATTTAATACCTTTAATGCAGAGAATATTTCTGAGATACGCATTTGTGTCACAGAAATCACCAGTTGTTCGTTATTAATATGGTCATATTTCGGCGATTCTAAAATCAAAATTTGAAAGATCTCGTTCAACGGAACCCGAAAAATGAAAATACCTAGTAAGTTTAATTACCATTAATTGTGTTTTGAAACCAAAGTTAGTTCATTTTAAACATTGATTTTGAGTCGAGATTTTTCATTTCGGGGTTTTGGGGATCTTGCTTACATGAGGTATGTCACCACTAAACCCCGAATCCTGAAATCGTGATGAGATTAGTTTAGGCCTTAGCTTTGTTATTGAGTCGGGACTTCACGTTTTGGGGTTTCGGGGATCTCGCTTACACGAGGTATGTCACCACTAAACCCTGAATCCCGAAATCGTGATGAGATTAGTTTAGACCTTAACTTTGGTATTGAGTCGGGACTTCGCGTTTCGAGGTTTCATGGATCTCGCTTACACGAGGTATGTCACCACTAAAACTCAAATCACGAAATCGCAATGAGATTAGTTTAGGACTTAACTTTGGTATTAGTAATTTAATTAATCAGGATCAATAGCTAGCTTCCATTTTTTTTTATTTTTTTTTAGGGAAATCGAGGATTAGGATTTCGTGATTCGAAATGTATTGAAAGCGTATTGCTCTGAGTGAACCCGAATCCCGAAAGGTTAAAATATTGTTAATTAACTCCTTTAGGGTTTTAATTGATCATGATTAAAATTACTTTACAGAATGTGCATCGAGACTTTAAAAACACTTGAGTTTTCTGTCTTTTATTATTAAAAAATAAAGCCATTTTGGGATTTCGGTACCGGGATTTTGGGACTGATAACGAGGATTATACCTTATGAAAAGTTGAATCCCAAAAAATAAAAGTTTTAGTCTTAGAGATAAAAACTTTAAGACCTGGTTTCAACAATAGGCATATCAATCACTTGAATGTTGAGGGTTGTCCTTATCTCAGGATGAGTGCATAAAACCAAGGTTACATCTTTAATATCACCTATGGTTGTTTGTTGTATACTATTATAGGAGAGAATGCTTCTGGAATTTTCATTTATACATGACAAGCCTAGCTCTTCCATAATGATATTCAAGGTGACACTTGGGCCCAAACCACCATCTATAAGGCAACAATGGGCAATCTTATCCATGATCTTTACAGAAATGTAAAAATGGGTTTTTTTACAAGGTATCTAAAATTATGTACACCTACTTTATTTACAGAAGAATCATCTTCGTCAACCTCTTCGGAACGATTGGCTACAAGGAAATATTTTCCTTCCATGAATTGTTTCAGATGCATTTGTTGTTCAGGGATGGAAACAATGTCTAGGAGGGTTGCATCTACTTTGATGTTGGCCAATTGATTCAGGATATTGTATTTGGAAGAGGAGGTAGAGGGGGTGATTCCTTTACTCTCAATAATTTTAGGAACCTGGGGCGCAGCAGTGGTTGAGGATTGACTCGGGCTAGAAGAACTGCGAGGAGGGTCAAACTTGCCTTTTGGGGAATAGGCTTTGTTTCTAGTGTTGATGACCATGACATCTTATGGCCTGAAAAAATCTAGGACAAAAAGAGTATCTTCTGGTATTTTACCAAATATCTTATCCCTAACACTCTTCTTTACCTCACACATGGTTTCTTCATGGTGTTCCTCACAACATTTACACCAACTCCTAGGCAGGATAGCTTTGGGCTGAAAATTGTTTTCAACCAAACTTCTAAAAGGAGGGGAAGAAGAGGATGAAGCTCCAGGAGTGAGAGGGGATACATTACCCTTCCGCTCAAATGCTATCATACAGTTATTCATATCTTGCACTAGTTGTAGGAGAGAGGACATATATGTTTTCCTAATCGATTCTCCCTGGGGTAGACCAGTTCGTTCAAGTTGTTCCTCATATTCTGAGAAAGTGTGTAGGGTGGAACCGAGATTATCAATGGCCTTTTCCTCAAGCCTATGATGGTAGGGAGAGGGAAATCAATTGTAGTAATGCATGAAAGTGTCTTGGTTCTGAGGGCGGATAAGTTTGGGAATTTGATTATACAACTTGGTGAAACACAAGTTGAAAGACCTGATGGTATCACCATATCTGTAAGTGACATTATTGTATTCCCTTAACTTCTCAGCAGGGCTTTTGGATTGCCCATAAGTGGATCGGAACCAATAGTTTAACTCCTCCCCAGTAGACAGGATCTTAGGAGGAAGGTCAAAGAAATTGGCTCCAGCCTTCCCTTCCAAGGAATTGAGAAACACGCGCATGCAGGTATCATTGTCGTTGGCCCCTATGTTATGACAAGCATTAGAAAATGCCACTAGGTGCTCATTGCTACTAACAATGTTATTTCCTAAAAACTTAGGTAAATTCTCTTTAAACTTTGGAAGCGGACGAGTGGCACGTGCTAGATTTAGAGAAGACGACACTTGCCACGTTTTGGTCATGGCGTCTTCTTCGAACTAAAAAATACCATACCTTTTAATGACCTTGGTGGGGTTTGTATTATATTGGATAGGGATATGGTGGTTGTACAAGCCACCAATCACCGATGACAATGAAGATTGGGAAGATGGAGCACTTCCAGTGCCACCAAAGCCACCACTAGATGCCATATCATGGATGATAGATGAGGGAAATAAAGATGAGATGGATGAGTCAAATAAATTTCTACTTAGAGCACTTTGTTGGGAAGATAACACAATGTTTCTCCTTCCTATTTCAGCAATAGGATTGATTTCGGGTGACAAGCCTCTTCTTCTTCTAAAAGCACAAGAATCAAAGGACATGAAAGAAAGGCCAATACTAAAGAAACAAAAGGTTACTGCTGATTTATAGGTTGTCTATGTCTAGCCTCCAATTGTTCTTGAGCACTAATATCTTGTTCAATTTCTACCCAATAATGGTTAAGTTCAGCACAGGTATTGGCAGTGTCTAGAATGGTATTAAACAGGTTCAAAGAAATGCTAGTCTGGTCTTGAAGACTGGGCTCAATATTGGGATGCCTTGCAATAGAAACAATAATTTATAGAAAAATAACCAAAGAATCAAATTCAGAAAAGAAAGATATATCGATGAAAAATCGATTATAAAAATTTAACCAGAGAGATATCGAAGATCTCCCTAGTATGGTCACCAAATAAATGTTGAGGAAAAGATATGGATTGATCTTACTCAAGCATTTTCATACTTTGCTTGGCTAAATCAAAGTAGATGGGAATATCACCCTAAGTTTATAGCCAACAAAAATAATTTCCTAACTCACAAGTATTAATTACGAGTTCTTAGGCTAGTTTTTTATCAACAAAAAGCTTGCTAGAAATTCATTTTTTATGTAATTTTCTAAACATAACAGTTACTTAAATAAATGTAAGAAGAGAAGAGAAGACACCAAGATGATAATCAAGACATTTGAGACATAAAGAAATCCCTTATTTCATTCCAACTCACCAAAGACACATTTCTTTACAAAATCTCATATAGAAATCCTGGACCAAAGTCAAACTTAGACGTCCCTGATGAAACATACAAAAGGTCCTCTGACAGAAAACCAAAACTGAACTCTAAAAGTTGGATAATATTACCACAGATTGCTTCCCAATCGACTCTGCACAATAGCCTTTATCAGTCATGAAAATTAATTCATAAACAAACAAGTCTACACGGACTATCAAAGATAGATCAACACCTCTGAAAAATAAGTGTTTGAATGATTTGTTTCAGCCCTAAATATTGTTGTCTACAATAATACCCTGCTATCACAAAAGAGAATTAGGCTATGATGAATATATGAATGAATGAAAACTGAACTATCTCAACATAAATTCAAAGAGAAAAACTTAGCATGCTTATGCTTCTATCATCCTCTTGTTCTTCCCTTTTCTTTTTCTTTTAACAAATTAGAATTTGTTGAAGTAATTGAACCAAATCATTAGTTAATATAACTAAAGACTCGACTAAATTGAGTTAGGGGGGGGGAGTAATAATCATAATAGGGTCATAATAATAATAACCAGTAGGTGGGACCCCTTGTGACTCCCTTTAGTTCATAACAATCATAACAATTATAACATAACCATTAGTTAAGAAAACACACCTCCTTGTGCCTCCCCTCAACATATTTACTTTTGGCAATTTTAGCTCTTGAAATTTGAAAATATTTCGAAATAATGTTCATATATCCAAAATAAAACATGTTGTCCAAAATCCATGAAGTCAACTGTCATAAAACAATAAATAACATAAAATTCAAAATCCATATTTCCCAGTCTGTGATGCAACCCTTGGTTGTTGTTGTCACCTCTTGATTTTCCTGAATTTACATGAGGCTGGGAAGAGATTTTAGGATTTATTTCACTGATCATGTGTGAACAATCGTCCCTCAAATTCATCCGTGAAGACACAGATTTGTCAGAGTCAACAGAAGGTGAAGAAGGGGAACCAATGGATTTTCCTTTATCAAATGCATGGTGGGTTTCAATCTTCAATCTCTTGCTATCATGGGAGGATTGCACTGGTGAGTGGTTAGGGGAATATTGGACAATGGGCTTCAAAGGTGGAGGATTAGGCAAGGTCAAGATGGGCCAGCCACGATGTTGGGGGACTGTCAGGTGGACAATCTCCTATCATCCATCATTTTCAGGGACCTCGGATTGTAAGGAGACAAGAGGAGGTACAGGGATATCGGGGGATTGTGAGGCTTGGAAAGGAGGCCTTTTAGGCCTAGGTTGGAATATCCCCTTCCCAATCCAGTTAAGGAATCCGACATGAAAAAATTGGCCAAGCTCTTCTGAATCAACATCAAAATGTATGGAGAACTTGGTCCTTCTTGGGCCTCGGTTCCAGTTACCTCTACCTCTATTTCCTCATCCATGTCTTCCCTAGCTAGAAAAAATCATCCTGCATGTGTAATTGATTAGAAAATAGTCTTTTAAATAACCATTCATGAAAACTCTTAAAAAATGAAATAGATTTTTCTCAGAATGTATCAGGCTCATGCAATCCAATCCATACAATTTTTTTTAATGTTAATCAATGAGCACGGGGGTGAAAAAGGGTTCAGGGATACATGAGGGGTTTGTAATTAGAGAAAAAAATGATATAATGAAAGGAGAGAAGAAATGGTGACTGCTCAATGACAACAACAATCAACTGTAAAACAAGCCAATAAAACATCACTGCAATCCACCCAAAACACTGCCACTTTCATCTATCTCAACACAGAAATTCCCTTACCCATAATCAATTTCAGAAAAGGGGGTGAAAGAAGGACATGGGATATGTGAAGGGTTTTTAATTAGCGGAAAGTGAGATCATGGAAGGGGAAGAAAACAATTATTGTTCATGAAATTAATCAAGCGATCCATAAAATATTTTGCAGTAAGACTAGACGTACCATCCAATCAACAATCATTTGACTAAATAACAATTCCTATACATATAACTAGTTTACTGTTCATTAATCAAAACTTTTACACAGTGTTATTGAAAAACAATAAGTTTTCCATACGATTTGTAAGATGCATTGTTCTCAGAATCTACATTTTATAGCAATTTATGAACAACCCCCATTTCTAATCTTTTACTATCGAAACCAACCACTGTCTAGGCATTTCTTTATTCCACGACTATAATCCACATCCATGTTTTCAAAATAACAATGAAGCCACTATTTTTGCGATAGAGACCATCAAAATTTTCAATGATCTTCGTTCTTATATGTATGCAGTAAAAGATCAAATTTACATGCCTGAAAATGACAACTCATTATACAACCAACAACCATCAATTAGACACAAGCTATGCATGAGTAACTTTCCCAGGAAATGTAGTTCTGCCCTTGTAAACAAACAATCCAAGGTGACTTAAAAGCTTGGCCACCTTCCCAACACGATTTTTATCAACAGTGGTCAATTGAAATAAATGACATGATTAAAACTCAGTGGGTATCACCGAGTATGAAAACAAGCCATCCATACTACACACAATGCGCAACTGACAAAATCCCATAGTGTAGCATTTGCAATAATCACACAACAAACATATGATCACGATATAGCTCAGTATATCGTGATGAGCTATTGATTTAGTTACTCGTGATTGACCAAGTTGTGCATACTCAAGCTTATCCAACCAACAAACAAAAGGATGCAGGGATATATCCAGTCCAATAATCATTTGTCCCCAAAGAAGACCATAGTTACCCCACCCAAATTTACTTTGCAAAACATCATTCACAGAACGTGACATGTGTGAATAACACCTAGCCCTTGTAACCAATGCCAACCATTATCTAAAACATCATAAGCACAAATACTAATGACAGTATAATGACCAACAATCCTCCACTATGGTAGGGTATCAATCAACCGAACAAGTTGTAGTATCTATGTATACCCACGCATCTGATCGAATCAGGGCAGAGGATATTCTAATAAAAATACTGAGTATTAATATGAGGAGAGTGACCACATTCTGTGAAAGTGCAATTGGCAACGAAGGTTTATCCTTATTATCACATAACAGTAATCGAATGCCAAACTATCAAAACTATTACATAACCAACTGGATGGATCTATACTCAAAATGGTCGGTGATATACGACCATCCAACACACAAGTGGTAAACCCTACAGGCCAGGCTAGTGCTCCATGTCCCCCTTGGACTTGTAGATTTAACGATTTGCACTATGACTAACATAGGACAACTAGAGACAACTTATTTTAATGGTAACAACCCTAATACCATCAGTGCATGCACAGATGGAACCACAAATTACTCGTGGATATATGTCAAGTCTGACATAGGAAGGTTATCACAGAGGAGCGAGCCTCTAACCCGATTGGCAGTGAAGCTTAATGCACACAGGGTGTACCCCCTATGGTTCTTAAAGCAACCCCATCACTGAGGTGATGCCGAGGCCGAGTAAGAACAGCGAATCCATTTCATGGATTTTCGTGGGGAGATCGACCATTTCTCAAATAAACAAAAAATAGTGATGAAGAACACCTTCAACCATTAAACCCAAAAAAAAACAGAGACTAGACAAGTGATGCGCACATGTGGGGAGAGTCGGACAAGCAACCCAACAACAAAAGAACCCCAAGTAAGCCAATAGTAGTAGAGAGTTATCACTAGGAAGACTGATAACTTTCAAAATTTAGGAAGAACCATCCATTTCCCATTTAAAAACCAAAATTTGACACAGTTGCAATGCTCAGTACAAACTCAAACCCACACATTTGAGCCAGTAATCATTTCATAACCAGAGTGAAGTCAATAATGGCCAAAAATAAACATACCTGTTAATCGAAAATCCTTAAGATGGAAGGTGGTCGAGTAGTTTCACCCTACTAAATTTCTAGAGCATGAACACAGTAGATGTTAAGCCCTAAATAATGGCTCATTACCCCTTAATTGGGGAATATTACATTAGTAATGTTATTTTATTTATGTCGGCTTTAGTCCATTAGTGTAATTATACCTCCTAGTCTCCTATATATACCAAGGAGACATTTTCATTTGGAATCATCTTGTAATTGTACATTTATGTGGGCATAAGGAGGTTGCCCCCTCGAAGAGGCTTATTATCTGAATTTCTCTCTTTTTCAAGGTGTTGAGTACTTATTCTGAGGTTTTTCTATGCTATATTGATATTTGGTTCTTAACAGTAGCAAGATCAAACAATAGTCTAACTAGGGTGGTGGCCAACTGGAAGGGTAAAGGTGACGTGCAGTAAATGCACATCGCCTCCACCCATACCTCATTAACTCAAACAATACATGCCAACAATTCTCAATTAACACCATTAATCAACATGTATCAAGACTATCACCATATTAAAAACCCATAGCATGACTTACACCATAACATAATTTGAATGCCATATAAAAGCCAGTGCATAACCAATAGCACCATTAACTTATCAATCATGCCTTTGACATTTAAAATATCAAAGGTACCATATGTATATCGGATACCAATTCCATTTTCCATTGTATGACCATTTACAATACCACTTTCCAAGTGCGCCACCAACGTTTCAACCATATACATATAAATAATGTGATTCAACACAATTTCATAGCCATTCCTTGTTAGCTAGGGTTTAACAACAATCAACAAGTATT
This sequence comes from Picea mariana, assembly GCA_032191745.1. Lineage (NCBI taxonomy): Eukaryota > Viridiplantae > Streptophyta > Pinopsida > Pinales > Pinaceae > Picea > Picea mariana. The sequence continues at coordinate 284,352 of JASDQU010103069.1, read as the reverse complement.
TTCATGTAGGTAGTATTTCGGAACTAGGTCCCTTCCTTGCATGTCTTATAGTATTTTTCCTTCCTCTAATTTCCTTTCATATAATTTCAATAACATGTTTGTTGTGGAGGTGAGAGGAGAATAAATACCATTTAATGAATAGCAAGCTATAGTAACATGAAGGAACAAAATTTCAAATCTCAACTCATACCAACGACAACAATATCTCATCAACCATGTAAACCTATGTAGCACATCATTATAACATCGAACATGAACAAATCTGATCTTCAATAGTTAAGGGGGTCCCACCTACTAGTATTATTTAGTCTTATATAATAATAGGCTTTAGCAAAACTTTGCGGGTGAAATTACATTGACATTTTTAATTGTCAACACATGGGATCAAAGAACTTAACAAAAGAGGACCCCCCTCAACCAGACCTTCAAAAATAAGATGTGGATCATCCATATTGGTCACATACGTCAGATGAATAAATTCACCACTTCATAAAGGCATGAATGTTCCTTTGTAGGTTCAATCGATTAAATCTTAGAGGAGACGAAGAATTCGATAATCATCCTAATGAATAGTGAGGGAACCCACTGTCTAGTTTAGGTTACTTGAACAGAGCATGAAAATAAAATGTCAAAATATCATTTCAAGTAACACTTTTGTGTGATAAGAAATGACTCTGGACTTAAAACAAGGGATGCAATCAAAATAAGGACTTACTAGTAAATTCAAAAGTGAAACAAAGGGAATGGCTTGCTTACAAGCAAACAAAGTCTTCGAACTAACAAGCATAGAAGTATGACCAACACATTAGTCCCATAGAAAAGAACACACAGTTGACTCCACCAGTGGAGGAATTCTAGGGGAAGCATATCGGTCAGATGCAACACCCTAAGTCAGTGATGCCCATGGAAATTTTCTCTCCTACCTCAACTTTTAATCTTATTTTCGTCTTCAACTTCTTAATATTGTAATCAAGTTTTGTAAAAGTTGATTTTTGACACTACTACATATTGGAAAAATTGTGACGATCTAATTGCGACGTAATGGACAAAATTGGCCATACTGTCGAAAAATAGAGAAAATTTATTTTTTTCTCTCCATACTGCCCGATATCGTCGCACTTGTGGCATACTTTTCAAATCGTCACAAGAGAGATGACGTTTACAAGACATCGCACTTTCCACAACATCAAATGTGTGTCACACTTGCAATGGTTTGGACATTAGGGTTCCCCCCTCATTTGGTCACCCACTATTTGACAAAGACAAAATTGACTTTGTCAAATTTTTGTCAGAATTGTGATGTTATGTGTGTCGCACTTGCAAGGGTGTGGACACTAGGTCCCCCCCCCCAACAATCACCCACTATTTGAAAAATTCCACATTGACTTGGTCAACTATCTTCAGAATTGTGACGTTAGAAAATATATAAATATTTTTCATTTTATGGATGTTACGACAAGTTTTCTATAACAACGATGGTTTAAAAAGGGTATAAGGTATTCTTGGCGAACAAAAAACATTTTTTTTTCATATTTTATAATAGAAAAATACAATAGATATTCTATTATACACCACTCAATTTTATAAGATAATCATCAGTATATGTCTGTGGGGAAGAATGTCAGAAAACATTAAAGGTGGGGAAAAAATTAAAGATGGTGAAAAGGGTGACAGTAAATGTTATTTCCCTTGCAAAAATTGTTGTACTAGATGTCTCGAAAGAGTTTTAATAGCAACAACGAAAGAACATTGTAGAAAATATGGGCACATGGATGGGGGATCAAATGAATATCATCCCATGGTAATTATATATATATATATATATATATATATATATATATATATATATATATATATATATATATATATATATTCATGATTTGTTAGGCTAATCAGATTTGTTAGGCTTCCCCTCCTTTTTTGACCTCAAATTGTATTTCTTTGGATTTTCATTGGATTTTTCCACTTTACTCAATTCATTCAATTGACTATCCATAAGAGACTCCACATATGAAGAATGAGTTAGATGAGGGGATGGAGAGGTATCACCCACACAATAAATTTCTGGATCATTTTCCTCATCCTCTCATACTTCATCATCAACCAGGTTATTTTGGAGAGGGGCTTGGACTTTTTGATCATCCTTATTTCTTTTATATCTTTGAAGGACATGAGGGGAATTGTTTGTGTTATCACTCCAAGATTCACCCCCAGACTACAAATGAGAGTAATCTTGGTAACATAGAAATGTAAATGGATTAAAATGATTTGAATAGGTGGATCAACAAGATGAGAAAGAAAGGGAGAGGGCAAAAAAACTTTGCAAAGGCATTCCATTGGGCATGGAGTCATAACATCCTATGGATCAAAGGAAATCAAATTGTATATTAGACAAAGAGATATATAATGATGAGTAGAAGCATGGTGAATATGACAAAAGGAAGAACACCCATTTAACATAGATCATTTCTGCAATAGATAAAGATTTTCTTAAACAATGAACAATGATTTAATGGGAAAGCTACAACATATCCTCTATTGTTCATGAATCCATCAATCAATGGCAGCTATGATCCTCAAAGCCTGCAATATGTTCAAGCAAGAAGATAACAAAGAAGTGTGAAAACAAAGAAGACAATGTGATAACATCTCTCATGAATCTTTAATGGCAGAAAAGTTCATAACAAACAGGCCCTCAGGCTTACAAATGAGCAACTCTAACTGCTCCTACTCTCTCAAGCCTCTCTTGGCTCATGAATCCAACCCTCCTACCCTCTTGTACAATGAATATATAGCCATATAGGTCCTTTCCAGCTCACCAATTCTAACTCTAACCCCTTTCCCAAAATAGAAACAGTGACAAACAAAGAATGACACATTTTAATTGATTTCCTGCTTTTCAAGAGGCGAAATTCAGAAAACTACGCTTCAAAATGTCACTTTTAATTCTCAAAATATAACACATGTATAAAATATGAGAATGTTTTTTGTATATAAGATTTTTTTGAAGAAAAACCTCTCTCATTTTTGTTAAATTCATCTCCAACTGGCTGCAATAGGTGTCACAAAAACATGTCTCAAACAGGAAATCACGAAAACTGAAAAAATAGGGCTCAAATATTCTTTCGAATCTCCCAATTCATGACACCTGTGTAAAAAAAGAAATAGGTTAATGTTCATGCGCCCGTTCTTGAAAATAAACTCCATATTTTGAAAATTCATCACAGTTCACCCGAAAATCCTTCTGGAAGTCAACTGGTCAAAAATGTCAGTTCAGCAGTCTTAAAATAGAGTTTCAGTAGCACATTCTATAACACCACTTCTATGTCAAATAACTCTCTGACCATACCACATTTAGAAAAATGGAGAGATATTTTTGTTATTGGTTATGTGATGAAAAAAAACCTCCTCCATTTTTCAAAAATTCCTTCCCATTTGTTCATAGTACAAGTTTTACGTTTTTCACTCAAAACTGGCAAAAACGTCTTTGCACAATTCGGTTTCTGCTAGAATTTAGGTAGGTCCACTCTTTGTGAAAACTTTGTCTCTGAAATAAATTTGGTAGCACCCACCAGTATGTTATTTCAAACTTTAGGTAGCATCATCATAATACGCAACACCTTCACTTGAACATGTGTTGAATGGGTAGCAACCTTGGGAATTAGCAGTGCCATTAGTCTTAGGCGATTTGGTAGCATTATAGGTAGCAGACTGGTGGAACATCAAAATTGACTATTTCTTAGTGCCATAGAGCTATGGAATGTCTATTCTCTTCTGTATTATGAGACTAATCAAGAAATTTGAGTTGATAGGTTAGAAGCCTATATATGCCTGTAGAGGTTATTTAGTTTCTTATGGAGTGGCAAGCCTCTTCTGGCTGCAAAATCTTGTGCTAACAGTTTGGTCTCCTGAAATTTCCTATGTTATCAACATTCTGTGTGTTTCTATAAAAAAAATTTCCTTTAATTTTCATCTTTTCCATTTCAGTAGAAAGTGATTTAACTAATTTTTTTAGTTCATCAACTTGAGGATTAACATCAGAGGAATCAGAGGTTGAATCTTCATCCCTACTTTTTCTCCTACCTCTATCAGATTTTCCCTTGATCTTGTCAGCTGCCAATATGTTATATTCTACCTCCAAGGTTGCATCTTGCATATGATCTAGAGATATAGATCTCCTTTATCTCAACAAGAGGAGAAACTCAGGGTCAAAAGCATTGGCATTGGTGATTTTGGAAAAAGTTTCAATGCACTTAATTTTTGTGGGAATTTTGTTGTACATTTTATTAAATCTTTTTGAAAAATATGAAACATATTCCCCTTATTTCCTCTTGAGTGACACAAACTCTGTGATATAATATAAGAAATCTTTCTTATCTCCCGAATTCCTATGAAAGGCATCATCCAGATCTTCAATTCCAACAATAGATCCAAGAGTTAAACCCCTAAACCATTTCCTAGCCTCACCATCAAGGATTTTCACAAAAACTCTCATCCAAACATCTTCATTCTCAATATTAATATTGTCTTCATAACTATAAAAGGTTGCAATTTTTTCTTTTGTAGTTATGTCATCTTCCCCTGTAAACTTGGGCATGTACTTAACGTAGTCTCCAACTAGGAGAACATTCATAGGTTGAGGAAACACAAGAGGGGCACACCTAGCAGCTATTATGGTATCCATCCTATTTCTAGGAAGTTTAGCACCTGCCATTGGATTATAAATTCTAGGAGAAGGAGGAGGAGATGGAGTCTTGAATGGTGAAACTGCAGTCTTGATTATGTGTATCTTAGGAGAAGGAGGAATTTAGGATGGAGAGATTTTAGTTTTCAAAAGGAGAGGTTGAGTCTTGGAGGAAGATGGTGGATATTCCAAGGGCACTGAGGTTTCTTCCTCTTTAGTCACAACAAATTTAATAGGAGGAGATGGAGATCACAAGGTAGGAAAATATTCTAATCTCTCAAGTCTAAACCAGCTTACAACATCAGGAGAGGCAAGAACTTCAAAAAATTCTTCTTTCAATTTGGGAGAAAAAGAAGAGTATTATAGAGAAATATTCAAGATCCAATTTTCTAGAAATTTAAATAGAGGGTAAAAGAGGAGTACTAGATATAGCTACTGGTGTTTTAAAAGGGGAATTAGGAAAATGACCAGAAATACCTGGTAAAATAGTTGAAAAATCCTTCTTGAGAATATTTCCCCTTCTTGTTAATATTCTCTAGGTCAGCTTCAGGTGTATCCATAGGTAAATCTCGAGTAGACATTGTGTGTCCACCTTTAGGAGCCAAAACTGAAACAATGGAGTCACCAAGTGAAAACTGCATTATTCAATGTATTGATTTCTAATGCACCTTCAAAATCAGTATTTCTTTTTTGTTCAATCCTAGGGAAATGTTTTCAATCCGTTCCCTGTCAATGACACCAAGAATGTTATCATTTAGAGTCACCCTCATACTACTAGAGAATAAGCCCAGTACCCATCAAATAGGTTTGTAATGGTAATTTTATGATAGAGTGTCAAATGGATAAATCTCAGCATAGAAATGCTTAAACACAAAAAATTCTAGGCAAGATGCATAAGCAAGTGAGGTCTTGGCTAACTTCAGTCAGTGATTTAAAGAAAATTATGGGTAGATGGAAGACTTTAATGAGAAGGATGAATATTCTACTATTAGCATCAGGCCTTACTAGAAGACACGTGAAGAAAAATATCAAACACAAGAACTTATTTAATCTAAACTTTAAAACATTGATAACTATCATAGCAGGATCACAATCAATCATAGATTTTAACACAACTATAATACGTCAATTGAATCATTCAATGATGAGAAAATCAGAGTTAGGAATAATTCAGATGATGAAAAAGAAAGTTGACTTCTATTCGGCAAAAAGTCTCAAATCTCATACACAAAAACAGAGTATGGCTCTATTACATCAAAAAATTACATCAGTGAGTCTATGCTCAATCATTTGAACCTCAAAATGTTCTTCTAATGTTGTATTTATATCCTGAACAAGGAATTCCATGATACAATTCAAGTTTGATCCTCTAGCATAGGATTCTCCCACCTAAAACTGAAAATCTTACACCTGTTCAAGTGGAAACAACAAACTGTTATAAATAGGGGAAATGTTGGAAACAATCCTAACACCATAATATTTTCATAGTGAGGTGTCCCTTGAGTGCATCTCCTTCATTTCCATGTGTCCACCAGCTCCAACTGACCTCCAAGCATCTGTGTTAAGCTCCACTAGCCACCTGGTGATCGCTAATTCCCTCAAAACCCATCAAAATAGGAATTGGAAGAAAATCCTGAAGTGGTGACTGTATCAGCCAGTTCATAGCAGATTTTTCAGTGAATTATGTAGCGAAATCTGCATCTCCCACCTATGTAGACTATTTCATAGCATACTCTGTAGCGAGATTTCATTTTCTGTCTCTGTAGATCATTTCGCAGCGCTAAGTGATACGAAATGTCTTGTATCTATCTCTGCTTTGTAGTTTGAGCCAAAAATACCCAAACCCCTTTTCCAAAGGTATATAAGCCTACAGAAGCCTCCTAATAGGGTGTATGATAGCAAAATCAGGTATAAGCATGATACTTCCCACCAAAACTTCAAAATGTAAGGATAACCACCTTCAAAATTGAGAGTCTTTTAGACACTTCATTTCACCTCCTGAGTATGGTACTCCTTCTGGTTGCAACTTGAGCTAGAACACTTAGATTTCTTTGAGATAATTCATCTTTGAAGGGTTGTAACTCTAGCTTGAGCTTTCTAATCTGAGATTGTAAATCTATGTTATGCCTATATAGATTTCTAAGCTGTCTGTGAAGGGGCATAAATCTTATTGTTGTAAACCTAGCTTTGTCTATGGTTTCCAAATACATATCCATCATCTACTTTAACTTTTTCCTCTCAGCCAATCATTCTCCCTTCAAGTGAGAAATCTCCTTTATGGCATATCTAAGTTGTCTGATCATTATTTTGAAGGTAGGATTTTCAAGGGGAGTGGTAATGTCTATGAATTCAACATGTTTTTCAACATTCTCAATTTTACCCTTATCCCTCCTCTTGACAAGAGCTTCTACCATGACCTCTTGTTCAATAGTTTCTTCTTGGATGATGACCTAGTAAAGGGCCTCCTAGTCTTAGTCTCAACTGTAGAAGTAGGTGAGGGAAAGAGTAACCTTCTCCCTTTTTTTCCTATGGTTTTAGCTAAGGGAATTTCTACTAATTCTGGAGTTGGTTGGGGTGAAAACTCCCTTTGTGGAGAGTGATGAGCTCCCCCTTATTCTTCTTTTTGTTCCTTAGGAGCCTCATCATCTTTAGGAATGTGTTTTCCATTTCTCCTTTGTCTTTTCTCTATGTGGACAACACTATCAGTTTGGAAAGGGTTTTGCACCTTAGATTAAGTAGTAGGAGCTACATTTAATTGCAAATGTGTAGAGGCAACGAACTACTCCCAAGATATGTTTCTCTTGATCAAAGAGTTCTTTCGGTTTAATTGCATAGTTTTTTTTATTTTCGACGTTTCAGACCAAACTAGTGTGGTCCATCATCAGGAAAACGTTGGTGAGAAATGAAGGAAAAAGGATATAACAGGTGTATAAATACTTAAAAAGTTGTTATAAGGAGCCGACTTATTGAAAATGAAATCAAGAATTATAAAACTTAAGAAATTATAATTGTTGTTTTAATAATTAATTATTTGTTTGTTTAATAATTAATTATTTGTTTGTTTATTAATTTTTATTTAATAAGAGCCGACTGGATAATGTTTATAAATTAATATCTAGAATTATTCATATTGGCTAGGGTAGGGATCCAATTTTGACTAATTTTCCATCCATCATCTATGTTTAGATTGTTAGGTTGTTTTTCAATTTCAATTGCTTCTCTTAATTTTCTATTGTGATAGTGATCTATCTTGGCAAGGATTTTGGTATCTTCAGATAATGTTAAAGAAAAAATCATACAATACTGCTCAGTAATTCTCCGTAGAGTAAAACCACCAAAGAGCAATATCAACAAAGAAGAAATTTTGGCTCTAAAATCCCTAAACAATAACAAGAATTTAGTAGTTCTAAAAGCAGACAAAGGTGGGGCTGTTGTCATTATGAATAAGGAAAACTACATTGAAAAAATGTTTGATCACCTCAATAATAGTGGAAGTTATAAGAAACTCAATAAAAACCCCTTAAATAAGATTGCAAAAGAAGTTTCCAATGCCATTAAATTAAGCAACATAAAAGATGATGATAAAAAGAAATTGATTGTTAGTTGCCCCTCCACCCCTAGGATATATGGTCTCATTAAAATTCATAAAGAAGGGGCCCCTCTTAGACCCATAATCAACACAATAGGTAGCCCTACTTATCAATTTGCAAAATACCTAGCTCATAAACTCAAACCCTTAGTCGGAAACACTAGCTCCTTTGTTAAAAACTCCTATTTCTTTGTAAACAAGATCAAAAAAATTAAATTGGACAAGGATGACATCCTCGTCAGCTTTGATGTTGTTTCTCTCTTCACTAAAATTCCCATTGATGGAGAAATGAAAGTCATCAAAAACATCACTGACCTAGGCACTGCCAACTTAGTTGAACTTTGTTTGAAATCCACTTTCTTTAGTTTCCAAGGCGACATTTATGAACAAACCTGTGGGGTCACTATGGGATCCCCCCTCTCTCCCATCATAGCCAATTTATTCATGGAATATTTGGAAAACAATGCCCTAAACTCCTCACCCTTCAAACCTAAATACTGGAATAGGTTTGTTGATGATACCTTTGTCATCTGGCCCCATGGTTGTGACAAATTATATGAATTTGTGACTCACCTTAATAAACAATCTGATCACATCAAGTTCACTATGGAGGTTGAAAATAATGATAGTCTTCCTTTTCTAGATGTCAGAGTCACAAAAAGACCCTATGGATCCTTATCCCATCAAGTTTATAGGAAGAAAACTCACACTGAACAATACCTTCATGTTGATTCCCATCATCACCCTTCCCAAAAACTAGGTGTTATAAACACCTTAGCCACTAGAGCCTTCAGAATTTCTAATTATGAACACTTAGAGGAAGAGAAAAATCGCCTTCTCAATGTTTTTAAAAATAATGGCTATAAAAAACATCAGGTAATGAAAGCCTTTCAAAATGCCACCAAAACACCTAGGAATAAAGAACAAACAAATAATGATGTGTCTAAGGTTTACTTACCCTACATACAAGGAACAACAGACAAACTTGTGAGGATTTTAAAAAAGAACAACATTGGGGCAACTTTCAAACCCTTAAACACTATTAGGAATTCTCTCAGGTCAGTCAAAGACTTTGTTGATCCCATCGAACAAAAAGGCGTCTATATGATCCCATGTTTGTGTGGTAAACAATACATAGGAGAAACAGGTCGTTCCTTTAGAATTAGGATTCAAGAACATGCCACTGACATCAAACACAATCATACTCGTCCCTCAGCTCTCGTAGAACACTCAAATAAAACTAAACATCACATTTGTATTGAAGAGACCAAAATCCTTGCCAAGATAGATCACTATCACAATAGAAAATTCAGAGAAGCAATCGAAATTGAAAAACAACCTAACAATCTAAACAGAGATGATGGATGGAAAATTAGTCAAAATTGGATCCCTACCCTAGCCAATATGAATAATTCTAGATATTAATTTATAAACATTATCTGGTCGGCTCTTATTAAATAAAAATTAATAAACAAACAAATAATTAATTATTAAACAAACAAATAATTAATTATTAAAACAAACAATTATAATTTCTTAAGTTTTATAATTCTTGATTTGATTTTCAATAAGTCGGCTCCTTATAACAACTTTTCAAGTATTTATACACCTATTATATCCTTTTTCCTTCATTTCTCACCAACATTTTCCTGATGATGGACCACACTAGTTTGGTCCAAAACGTTGAAAATAAAAATAAAAAACTATGCGATTAATCTGAAAGAACTCTCTGATCAAAACAATGGTCACAAAAGCCTTAGAACGGAAATATGTTTCTCTTCTTCAAATCCTCCATCACAAGCATCCTAATCAACCTTGAGTGAAAAACACTTTTGTCCATAGCCTTGGACTTGTCTTGGATCTTGTCATCCATTTTCCCCATAATCCTAAACAAATAGAAAGAGATTTTCATAAGGTCTTTTCCTGTGAAGTGCAGCAAAAGTCTAATTTGGTATTTGTAAATCATATTGAATCTACCCTCATAGGTAAAATATCTCTGGATCACCCTTAACATCTTATCAAATCCCTCAACCAAGTGGTTCCTAGGAACTCCCTTTGATAGGTTATATCCCTGACATTTTGGTTTGACAAACGCTTTAGAGAAGGTTGCATTAAGAGTCATGGATTTAAACCATATTTCACTATTGTTGGGTATCTCAATGGTTGTTGCAATGGTGGCTTCATATACCTCTAGTTCAAGAGTTCCCACCTTGGTTTTAGTGCCATCAAAATTTAAGGCAAACTCTTTGGCTACCTCAGGGTGTCCCCTCTACATATTCTGACATAAATTTAAACATCCAACCCTATGGAAGACATCTCTGATCAGAGGTTAAGCATTAAACAACTGCATATCATAAGGATCGATCAATTCGCCGAAAATACTGTAGCTAGATGAGAATTGGTGATAGAAAAGGTAAAAGAGGCAAGTTGGTAATGTAGACCATCAATTCGCAGTTCCCAGGATGGGAAACACAAGCATAACCTTAATTTGATCTTCAACAGAGCTGAAAAAACTCAAGGAGTACCTGGACACCATGGCTTAACAATAGATATTCTTTAGATTGAATGAAACCATCTGCAACATCTCTAAACTCCAATTCCCCTATTCCAGCTAGTCTGTAGCAGATTCTACAACACTTGTCTGAACTTAGGAGTTTCTACAGCGCCGAACTAGGAGCAAATTTCAAATCTTTGAGAAAATAGTTAGACAAACTTAATGAATAAATATCAAATTATTCCCTTTAAATCATGGATGCTGAAAATAATGAGATCGTCTAACACATGCCTCATAATTGAAATAATTGTAATGAGGGAGGATGTACTCAAGATGTGCTATGAAATTTCTTGATGAGTTGGCAGTGTACTAAAACAAATATGATTTGACCTTCTAACGGGAAGAGGGACAGAGTGGAGGGTTTTAATCACTTAGTGGAAGTAGTGACATGTCAAGCTAGTGGTACCATAAGGGTGATGGTGATGGTTGTCTAATCTTGTGATGAGATGAAGGTATACACCAAATGAATGAACCAAAGGTATGGGCCAACATTCAACCTTAAATTTATTTTGTGCTAAGAGCTAAGAAAACCATAAGGGGAATATCAAAAGTAAAACTTAAACAAGACTAAGGATAAAAATTAAAAACCTAAGGATGAATTTGACCCTTAACAACTTCATGTGATAACAACCTTCGATGGTCAGTACTATCAGTTCCGATGTTAGATATCTGACATCCCCTTTCAGTGAATATCTGATGGTATTACAATACCTCTGACGAGGGTGCCATACCTCCAATGGCTAGTACTATCGATCATGTCATCGGATATTCGACGTCCCATTTTGATGAATATACAACAGTTTTACAGTACCTCTGATGGGGGTTCCATACCTCTGATGGTTAGTATTGTCGGTATGTTCATCGGATATCCGACGACAATGTGTATATTAAAAATGATAATAATAAGATTGCATTACTGGAGATCCTGGAAAAGTTTTAATTTCCTCCACTTGTATAGCTAATCCCTATGCCATTTGTACTATTTCTTGATATCCCAAGGAACAAAGGGAATAATGGATACTACTTGTGCATAATTTATTTGTCTTATCATATTTTGAAGCATTGTCTTGCAATAAATTTAGATAAACAACATATAATTATTAGTCGCTAACATAATTGGAGTGGATTATGCCATTGTTTGGAATGATCTCAACATTACAAGAAAACACACCAATAGAGATAAGAAATTATGCATTGATAGTGATCACAACATAGTATACCTGGTACTCCATCATAAAATATGAAATAGAGCCAATTTCCTAGCAGAGCATGTTCATGTTGTTCCATGTGTTTTCGATGCTTTCTACTCTTTCCTTGGTTTCTTTTCTTAGGCTCCTAGACACATCAAAATCAGACAAGGAAAGAATAAAAAATCATTGGCAGCATAAACCTAGTCAAAAATGCATTGTGGATCATGGATTGATCGCCCTCCAAACCTACATTTTTCAAATAAAATAATAGATTAAATGATGGAATAATAACCAAACAATTGTTAGATTTTTATATCGGTAGGTACTCTGCATGTGTCTTGTATGCGGAAGTAAACTTGTATCTATACTACTAGACATTTGAATTTGTAATGGGTTTTTATATTGTTGTGATAAAGTGGTTTGTTTATGTAAGTGACTTTTTAATAAAGTGTACCTTCTAATATTAAAGTGACTTTATCTCATAAAGTGCACTTATGTTATAAAGTGAAAATGTACTTTAATATTTAAAGTGAATTATTTTGGAGGGAATGAATCATGAGCCTTGATCTTGTAAAGGAAAGATTAGATCTTAGCCATTATATTTAAGCTTGGAGAAGGTGAAGAGTCACTTTCAGATTATAAGAGAATACCTAGGGTAGTGTGCAAGACAACAATGAGAAGGAGTTTGAGATATTTTTGAGTTAGCTTGAGAGAGGAAAGTGAGGGAAGCAAGGAGGGTGCATTTCCCAAGAGAGATTTGAAACAAATACCAAGAGAATATCTCTATGTGAGAGTGTTTTATTTATTGTTGTTGTTGGAGGTCATATTGTACGGATCCATACAATCCATACAACAAGGGAAAGGGGGTACAGAAATCAAGGAAAGTGGCACCATTTTTTAGGCTATTTTGGAGGGTTTTTCTTGTTGTAGCAGGGCCATAAAAATCTGTCTGTACAAAAGACTGTGAGCACATTTTCCAAGGTGATGATTTCTAGGTAGAATGTACAATAGTACGGATTTGGAACATTTTCCAAGGCATAATTTTGTGGGGACAGTTTTTGTGTGTTGTAAGTGGATTTCTCCTCCTGGAAAATATATTGTTGTTGCTAATGTGCACTTCCCTGAAGCTATATAAATCTCTCTCTCTCATTGGGTTTCCCCACATTGGGGTTTTCCCTGACATTGCCTAAAATTCTGAGTTGAATGACTATTGTTCATTGTGTTTATTCCATTACTAAAGTGGTTGGCAATGTGTATTTCTTCTTATGGTATTTTCTGAGTGTGGTTATACATTTCAAAGTTCCTTTAAGACAATTATCTCTAGTTTGCTAAGTGTATCACATAATTTTTTATAAGTTGATTTTGTCATTTAATTTCTACATGGTATCAGAGCTTGGGCTCTAAGTTACAGTGAGCAGTGAGATTTTTTGGAAATTTTTTAAGGGGGAAATATGTTGTTTGTTTTCCTTTGAATAATGATAGATAATATGGCTACATGCATTAGATTTGAGGATTGGTTGGATGACATTTCCAACTATTTGTAGTGGAAGGTCGGGATGTCACTTGTTCTCAATAAGAACAAGATTTGGAGCTATGTCATTTATGTTGTTCTGGCTCCCACAACAGGTCATGTTGCTTTGGATTTTCATGAAGTAAATGAGGAAAAATCTCAGAGGATCATTCTAGATGGTGTGAAGGACCCTCTCATTCCACATCTATTTGAGAAGAAGATAGCTTATGAGATATGGGAAGCTTTGAAGAATTTATTTGAGGCTAATAATGTCAATCAGAAGATGGCCTTAAAAGATAAGTTGCATGAATCGAATAGTGATAAGGGTGAGGATGTTGCATCTTATCTTACCCAGCTAGCCCAAGTTAAGGACGAGTTAGATGCAGTGGGAGAGATCATCTCATAAGATGGGTTGGGGAGCATAGCCTTGAAAGGATTCACAAAGGAATGGGATGTCTTTGTGAAGTGTGTGGTCGGTCGAGAAAATTTTCCAGATTGGAGCAGGTTGTGGGATGACTTAACTCAGGAAGAGATCCATATGGGGTCTCATAGTAGTGGTCAAAAGGAAGACAGAGATGAATATAATGTTTCTCTTGCTGCAAAGGGAAAGAAGAAAGGAAATCCTGGGAGGGGCTTGAGTAAAGTCAGATGTTATTGTTGTATCCAGTTGGGGCACCTTGCTTCTTAGTGTCTTGAGAAGAAGGAGAATAGGAAGGAACAGGAAGGGTCTAATACAACTACTACAAAAACCATGGAGGACTTTTCTACCAAGTTTGATACGAAATTTTCTTTGGTTACTCTAGTATCGAGTGTCGATAGTGGAGGATTTTGGGGTGATATCAGATGGATTGTTGACAGTGGAGCCTCTTGTCACATGACGGGAATTTGGAGAGTATTCCTTATTATAATAGAGAGAGGTCCTGACCAGCTGGTGGAGAGTGAAGGTGGTATGGCACGAGCTGTACATGGATTTGGAAGGGATATATTCTGACTCAAGTATGGAGGATTCTCAGAGATTGATGGAGTTCTCTTTGTTCCAGGTTTGAGGGTTAACTTGCTCTCAGTATCAGCCTTAGAGGATGTTGTATATTGTAAATTTTACAAGAGGAGACATGTATTTATCTACATGGAGGGAGTGGATCCGGTTGAACCATAGTTGATTGGTGATCAGGTTGACAGGTTGTACATGTTGTGAGGACAACCTTTAGGTTATGATTCAATGTCATATGTGGAGAAGGAGGCTCTTGAGACTATGGTGGGCCTTAGGATTCAATCTTTAATTTTGAGAGAAGAGAGGGAGTCTCTTTTGAGCACCGGAAGGAGGCTTGGATGGTGTGATCGAACTGATGCTCAAGGTGGAATGGATTCTCCTAGGAGCTCAGGGTTCAAAATAATTGTCAGGAGAATTCCTTTTGGTTCAAGTTTTGTGCAGGTGTTGAGGATGGCTCCAGGTTCATAGCTCCAGGTTCATAGGGAGATCCTACTGAGAACAGTGTAATGGGACTGGATGATGGTAATGGCAGCAAGTACTTCCCTCTCTAAGAGGTAGTGTTATATTTTTAGCTTAGGAGGTACTTCGCATGTGTGTCTTGTATGTGGAAGTAACTATGCATCTACACTACTAGACACTTGACTTTGTAATGGGTTTTTATAAAGTTGTGATAAAGTGGTTCTTTTATGTAAGAAACCTTTTAATAAAGTGTACCTTCTAATATTAAAGTGACTTTTTGTCATAAAGTGCACTTATGTTATAAAGTGAAAATGTACTTTAATATTTTAAAGTGATTTATTATGGAGGGAATTAATCATGACCCTTGATCTTGTAAAGGAAAGATTAGATCTTGGCCATTAGATTTCGGGTTGGAGAAGGTGAAGAGTCACTTTCATATTATAAGAGAATAACTAGGGTAGTGTGCAAGACAACAATGAAAAGGAGTTTGAGAGATTTAAGAGTTAGCTTGAGAAAGGAAAGTGAGGGTAGCAAGGAGGGCACATTTCCCAACAGAATATTTATGTGTGAGAGTGTTGTATTTATTTTTGATGTTGGAGGTCGTACTGTATGGATCTATATAGTTCATACAGTAAGGGAAAGAGGGCACATAAATCGAGGAAAGGGTGGAACAATTTTTTAGGCTATTTTGGATTTTTTCCTTGCTACAACAAGGCCATACAGATCTGGTCATACAGTAGCATGCGAGCACATTTTCCAAGGTGCTAATTTTTCAGGAGGGCATACAACAGTACAAATTTAGCATGTTTTCCAAAGAAGAATTTTGTGGGGAATTTTTTGTATGATGCAAGTGGATTTATCTTGTTGGAAATTGCATTGTTACTACTGATATGTACTTTTCTGAAGCTATATAAATCTCACTCTCTCATTTTGTTTCCCCACATTGGGGATTTTCCCTAGCATTGCCTAAATTTCTAAGTTTAATGAGTGTTTCTCATTGTGTTTATTCCGCTGCTAAAGTGCTTGACAATGTGTATTTATGCTTATATTATTTTTTGAGTGTGGTTATACATTTCAAAGTTCATTTAAGATAGTTATCTCTAGGTTTCTAAGCGTATGACATAATTTTTTATAAGCTGATTTTGTCATTTAATTTCTACAACATCAATGAGCTTGTATTTGACAAAGAGAATTAAATGTTTTATGACAATCAAGATCAGCTTACATGATCATGAAATCATAGGTTTCCTTGAGATTATGAAGGTTCTCCATGCATGAAGCATATCTTCTTGCATAAAAGTCATGAATAAGTTCCCTTACTTTAGGTACTAGTTCCAATAAATTTTGAATTTTTTTATTGTCATAAATCATTACAAAATTAATACAATCCCCAAGCCTCATTAATATTTCTTTAATAAATTATAAATTTTCATATTTGGTGATAGATTATTAATAACAATTAAAATCCAAAGTCTCAAGAACCCTACCTTAGCTATGATTTTGATTTTAAATATCTAGTCACAACTTATTATATATGCATCTCAAGTCCAAATTGTTTGTAAAATTACCTTCATTGTTCTTTGCAAGCACTCCTTGCCACTCAATATGCATCATGATTGCAAAAATAAGGCTCAAATATTTTGTTTTATTTCACAAATACCTCATGTCCACATATTAAAAAAAAGAGGTAGCACAACCTTACTCTTGATATGTTGGTGCCAAAATTATTTATTCATTTTCCAAATAGCTAAAAATCCGAGATCCAAGATTGATTATTATATACCGATGCCATCCCACTCAACGAATTCCATTAATTTACTTTGAATCCCTCTTACCCATGCCAATCTATGCAATGCAATACCAAAGACAAGGTGACATTTCAAAAACTCTCACATAGTTAATACAGAAATGCACACACCAATATTTACACTAATCAAACTAGTCATGGGATGATTCTAACTAATATATTTCTTCACTTCACATGTTTATAACAATATCATAGAATTTGTGATCAATATATATGTTTACAAAAATATATATAGCTTGTACCTTTTATATCTTTCTCAATTATGAAAACATTTTAATATATTTACAATCATTGTTCTTTATATCATGACATGGAAGTGGTAAATAGAAACAATATTAGTTCGATGGGTATCACATTTCATAATGCTTTAATTTTTCATCCTCTTAACTTGTCCATCTAGTCACTATTTCCTCCCACGAGACCAAAGTTAAGTTATGTGACTCTAAGAATATGAGAAATACTAATGTCACAAGTAATTTAATCCCATAATTTGGCACACTAAAAAGGATTACATTGTCGAATTATTTCTTAAATTCAAAATTGATTACGTTATAAAATGCTCGGTATCCTCCTATCCACTTAGCTTGTTTGATCAATCCTGACATAATATTTTGTTTTCATCCACCCACTTTCTTGATGCCATTATGTGGATGTGATCCATACTACATAGTTGACTTCAATCAAGTGGGTAGTGATGGAGATTGTAGATAGAGGAAATGAGATAATTCCCAATATATATTTTTCCCCTATGCACAAATGTGTAAGTTCATCGATCTATGGTAAGTTTTGATTATATTTAAGTGGGTAGTAATAGTGATGCAGGAGCATTGCCAGCACAATCAAGCGAGCCAGCACATCAAGCGGAAGACAGTTGGATAGCGCCAACACAAATTTTGAAACACCTTGATATTTGTTGTGCCAAACATTAATGTGAGGGTTTAATGAAGCGCACTTGTACATTGCAAATGGACCTTGAGTGGATAGCTCTCGTCCTTAGGTAGATGAGACATTTAATAGATTTAATGTAAAGTTAGATAGGAATTTAATTCTAGATTTGATAGCATAGAGTCCAAGAGGGAAACGGGATATAGACACCCTCATTGTACATTGTAACATTATCAAACAGGAGAAAGAAGAGAAGAGAAAGCAGAGAACTGTGTAGAAGGACACCCATGTACAAATATTGAATTAATAGAAGGAAGCTTTGATTCAATTTCATGGTTTGTGTTATTCTCTGTGTATTGATGCTATTATGTTCATGAATGTTTTCTTCTTGTCATACATTTGCTTTTATATGTTGTGTATGTGATTTCATGGTTGAATTGAAGCCTGTGAGAATGAGGAGTTAGTTTCAATTGTTTCTCTATCTTGAACCAGAGAAATTCTCGTAAGGAGTGCAGTTGAAATTGTCCGCAAGGAGTGCGTGACTGCAGGGTTCAAGTAGGGATAACTTTTGTTCTAAGCTCTCAAAAGTGAAGATTTAGCACCAGAGCCATGCAAGGCATGCACAGGCTGGACAAAGACTCAGAGTTGCGATTCTGAGAAAAGAAATTGAACGATTTCTGCTACAGGAGTGCGCAGGATTGAAGACTTCAACACTTAGCATGTTTGAAGATTTGTCTGCAAGGAGTGCGTGCAAGAACTTCTTCCTGAGGAAATTGAAGTCGTCGAAGCTCAGGAGGGATAGGCCTTCAAGGTTGTCAAAGGGCAGCGGAGAGAAGTTGCATGAGCAGGTTGAATGGAAGAGTCGTAGGTTGGCGAACAAGTCTCGTGGAGAGACATTTCTTGTTTGTGGATTGCGCAGAAGAAGAGTGGACGGTCAGTATTCTTCGTGGGGAATCCGTGAGTTCCTGTGGATCGTTGGATCTCTCGGGATTGAAGGAGACTATAGTGTAGGTGTGAGAAAAGGTTCGAAGCTTGGAAGAACAGGAGCCTTTGGTTAGGATTACGAGGAGCATAGGTTCCACTCATATATCTGCTATCGGGCCATCGCGAGAAAAGAGCGGAAGATTATGCAGCGGGAGTCGCGACAGTGCGAGAAGCAAAGTCCCGATGATTTCGTGGACAGTGTGGACCACGGAAAGGTGATGTGACAGGTGATGCAAGATATTGGTGTATCGGCATCTTGGATATCGGGAGTCGAAGAAGGATTCGTTTGGTTACGCGAGTAGCAAAGTCGCGAGGAAGCGAGATCACAGGTTTCGGCATTTCGACGCATCGAGTATTGGAGGTTGGAATCCTGAGTGGTTGGTGTCGCGAGTTGCGAAGACGTGATAAGACCAAAGTCTTGATAGCGGAGGGAGGAAGTCAGCGTTGACTGACGCATCGGGTCTCATGGATTTGAGATCCCAAAGGATAGACAACAATTTCACGAGCCGCGAGTTTCGATTTTCCCAATAGTGAACAAAGGGGAAGTCGCGTGAAGAAACTGTGCGTGCAGATCTTCTGATTGGGAGATAGATGAACCGAGAAGTTCTTCAGGCCGTGGAGAAGAGAATATCCTGTGAGCGGGCGAGGAGTTGTCGTGGAGGTAGCTCGCGCCTGCGTCCGAGTGGTATCAGAGCGGGAGGTTCTTTGCTTTCTATAGCAGATAAAAGAAGATTTCATCATGCCACCCAGAAGAGAAAGACAGTCACCTAACCTCGAAGATAGGGAGGTGCGAAGAAGAGGTAGGCCGGCAAGGAATCCAAAGATGGAAAGGCAGATGAGAGATCTCCGAGCAAGGCTTGAGGAGATGGAAATAGCTCAGAGACACGGAGTTGGTGCAAGAGATCTTAGCGACTTCGAAGTTGAAGAGGAAGCTGGACATGAAGAAGAGGTCACAGCAGAGGATGCATCAACCGAGCGGTTGATCAAAGCCATTTCCAGGATGAGTTCCAAGACGAAAATGGACATTCCATCTTATGAAGGAAGCTTGGATGTAGAAGAGTTTCTATATTGGATCTGAGCTCTTGGCACCTACTTCGACTATGAAGATATCGAAGAGGATAAAAAGGTTAGGCATGCTGTCATGAAGTTGAAAGGACATGCAGCGTTGTGGTGGGACGAGCTACAAGCTGAAAGACACTGCAAAGGCAAGCAGAAGATCAAAAGCTGGGATCGAATGATCACGAAGATGAAGGTGAAGTTCATCCCAAGGGACCATCAGATCACTCTGTTCAGGAGAATGCAGAACCTGAGACAGAAGTTGATGACGGTGAAGGAGTACACCGAAGAATTTTACAAGCTCAACATCAGAGCAGGTCATCGAGAGAGTGATGATGAGAAGGTTGCCAGATATCTGAATGGTCTGAGATACGACATTCAGGATGAGTTAAGCATGGTTACCATCAGGACGGTGGAGAATGCTTACCATATGGCTCTGAAAGCCGAGGAGAAGCTGAGCCGTAAGCAAGGTCAGCGAGGGCGAGGTAGAAGTCAACCCAGAGGCAAAGTAGTTGCCCAGGACAAATTCTAGAAACCCAAGGAAGAATGGAAGAAACCTCAGGATAAAGCTGAAAAAGGTGGAACCTCACAGAGGCAGCCATATGTTGAACAAAGAGGACAGCAAAATGATCAACGAGGAGATTATGTTGATGCAAACACTCTTCCTCGTACTAGAGGTCGAGGCAGAGGAAGAGGAGGAGTAATCACATGTTTTACATGTGGGAAGAATGGGCATAATTCATTCAAGTGTCCAGAGAAGAAGAAGGATATTGGAGAATCTCACATCGCTGAAGCGCAGAGGCATGATGTTGAGAATGAAGACACAGAAAGTGGAAGGTCACTGACGGTGCACAAAGTTCTCTTAACACCCGAGAAGGAGGTGGAGGACACAACTCAGAGGACCAGACTATTCAGAACCACATGCAAGACCAAGGACATGAAATGCAAGGTCATTGTGGACAGCGTAAGCACTGATAATCTCATTTCAACCAAGATGGTGGAGAAACTGGAGCTGGAAACAACTAATCACCTGAGTCCATATAAAGTTTCATGGCTATAGAAGGGACATCAGGTGAGTGTCACTAAACAGTGTTTAGTTGAATTCAAGATGGGAGGATATAATGATAAAATACTGTGTGATGTTATTCCCATGGATGTATGTCATTTATTGCTGGGTAGACCATGGCAATATGATAGAAGTGTGGTTCATGATGGGAGAATGAACACATATACTCTGGAGAAGGATGGAAGGTCCCATACGTTACTTCCGATAAAGGATAAGGAGGTGAGACTGGAAGTAAGCAGCACAATACTTCTCATGAGTGGGAAGGAACTTCTTACAGAGATGGAGAAGAAGGAACATCCACAATTCTTTGTGGTCAGAAAGCCAAGGATTGTTCTGACCAGCACAAGAGTGGACGACTTGCCAGAAGAGATTCAGGAACTGCTGGAAGAGTTCGCTGACATCATCGTGGATGAATTACCTCATTCGTTACCACCGATGAGGAGTGTGAGTCACCATATTGACCTCATACCAGGAGCCAGTTTTTTGAATAAGGCTGCGTACAGATTGACGCCACAAGAAAATGAGGAGGTCAAGAAGCAAGTCCAGGATTTGTTGGACAAAGGATTGGTCAGGGAAAGCTTGAGTCCATGTGTTGTTCCAACAGCACTCAGCCCAAAGAAAGATAGAGGCTGGAGGATGTATACAGACTCCAGAGCGATCAACAAAATTACCATCAGGTACAGATTTCCACTACCAAGAATGGATGATCTGATGGATTGCCTAAGCGGGGCAAATTATTTCTCAAAGATCGATCTAAAGAGCGGATATCACCAGATTCTCATGAGGGAAGGTGATGAATGGAAGACAGCATTCAAGACAAATGAAGGTTTGTACGAATGGCTAGTCATGCCGTTTGGTTTGACAAACGCGCCAAGCACATTCATGAGGCTGATGAATAAAGTCCTGAGGGAATTCATCGAAAAATTTGTCGTTGTATATCTGGATGATATACTGATTTTCAGCAAGATGAAGGCTGAACATTTGAAGCATTTGGCCATTGTGATGAGGAAGCTACAGCAAGAAAAGTTGTTGATTAATATGAAGAAGTCCTCATTTATGAAGACAGAGCTCATTTACTTGGGGTTCGTCATTTCGGTGAATGAATTAAAAATGGATCCAAGTAAGGTGGAAGTGATCAAGAATTGGCCATCACCGAGAAATGTATTCGAGGTGAGAAGTTTTCATGGTTTAGCTAGTTTGTACCGAAAGTTCATTAGGAATTTTAGTGGAATTAGTGCAACGATGATGGACACCATAAAGAAGTGGCATAAGTTTTTTTGTTGGGCGGCAGATGCTGAGAAGAGCTTCAATCTATTGAAGTGGAAGATCACAAAGCAACCAGTGTTGGTGTTGCCAGATTTCCAGAAGACATTTTAGGTGAAATGTGATGCAAGTGAGTACGCCATAGGAGCGGTCTTGAGTCAGGAGGACAGACCAGTTGCATACTTCAGTGAGAAGCTGGATGAAGAGAAGCTAAAATACTCCACGTATGACAAAGAGTTTTATGCTATCATACAGGCGTTGAAGAAGTGGAGGCATTACTTGATCCCAAAAGAATTTGTTTTGTATAGTGATAATCATGCATTGCAGTTTGTGAGTCAACAAGAGAAGTTGAATCAGAAACATGCAAAATGGGTAGAGTATAAGAAGAATTTTACATTTGTAATTAAACATATTTCAGGGACTGCTAACAAAGTGGCTGATGCTTTGAGTAGGAAATGCTTGTTCCTGCAAGAGTTCCGAGTCAAAACATTGGGTTTTGAAAATCTTGGGGACATGTATGCAGGTGATGCGGATTTCGGAGAGGCATACGAGGCAGCTGAGAATCCAGTTCTCAAAGATCGGAGTTCTTGGATGGACTATATGATCCAGGAGGGATTGTTGTTCAGAGGCAATCAACTGTGCATTCCGAATTTCTCCATGAGGGAGAACTTGATGAAAGAAAAGCACAGTGGAGGCTTAGTAGGACATTTTGGCCACGACAAGACATTTGCAAAGCTGAGCGAATCATATTTTTGGCCAGGAATGCGAGAAGACATCAAAATATTCGTTGAAAGATGCAGGATTTGTCAGCATTCGAAGGGGAGAAAGCAGAATGCAGGGTTTTATCAGCCATTGCCCATACCCGAGAGGCCATGGGAGGCGATAAGCATGAATTTTGTATTAGGACTGCCGAGGACGCAGAGAGGGGTTGATTCCATCTTTGTGGTGGTATACAGGTTTTCAAAGATGGCACACTTCATTCCATGCCAGAAGACCAGCAATGCGACTCACATCGCGAATTTGTTTTTCAAAGAGATCATTCGACTCCATGGATTGCCTAGAAGTATAGTGTCGGATAGGGATACCAAATTCATAGGGCATTTTTGGAGGACGCTATGGAAGAAGCTAGGGACTAACTTGGTGTTTAGTTCAGCTTACCATCCGCAAACGGATGGGAAAACGAAAGTGGTCAACAGGAGCTTGGGGGACTTGTTGAGAAGCCTGGTGACAGAGCACCATAGCAGCTGGGACAACATATTGCCACAGGCAGAGTTTGCATACAACGATTCAGTGAATCGGAGTACAGGCAAAAGCCCATTTCAAATTGTGTATGGGACACAACCGAGGGGAGTTTATGAACTTAGGGAGTCAGAACCGGCTACGACTAGTAGTACAAGTGCCGAAGAATTCACTGAGGTGATGAAGGAACTTCACAGCAAGGTGAATCAGCGACTGCAAGATTCAAATCAAGAATACAAGCGCAGAGCAGATCAGCATCGGAGAAAACTTCAATTCGAAGTTGGTGATCTAGTTCTAGCACACTTGAGAAAGGAAAGGTTCCCAAGGGGAACATATAACAAATTAAAAATGAAGAAAATTGGGCCATGCAGGGTCATAAAGAAATTAGGAGAGAATGCTTATGAGATTGAGTTGCCGGATGGCATCGGAATATCTCCGATATTTAATGTTTTGGATTTATACCCATACAGGGGTGGAGAAGCAGAAGCTGGAACTGAGGAACCAGTAATCCAGTGGGAAAAATAATTGCCAATAGCAGAAAATCCACAAATGGAATGCATACTGGACAAGCGAGTCGACAAAAAGACCAGGCGAAAGCAGTATTTTGAATATCTGGTAAAATGGAAGAATCACTCAGTGTAAGATGCCAGCTGGGAGAAAGAAGCTGTGATTCAAAGGCATGGGCAGACCGTGTAGGAGCTCATGGACAGGAGCCCATGAAATATTTCAAGCCAGGGAGTATGATGCAGGAGCATCGCAAGCACAATCAAGCGCAAGACAGCTAGATAGCGCCAGCACAAATTTTGAAACACCTTGATATTTGTTGCGCCAAACATTAATGTGAGGGTTTAATGAAGCGCACTTGTACATTGTAAATGGACCTTGAGCGGATAGCTCTCGTCCTTAGGTAGATGAGACATTTAATAGATTTAATGTAAAGTTAGATAGGAATTTAATTCTAGATTTGATAGCATAGAGTCCAAGAGGGAAACAGGATATAGACACCCTCATTGTACATTGTAAAATTATCAAACAGGAGCAAGAAGAGAAGAGAAAGCAGAGAACTGTGTAGAAGGACACCCATGTACAGATATTGAATTAATAGAAGGAAGATTTGATTCAATCTCATGGTTTGTGTTATTCTCTGTGTATTGATGCTATTATGTTCATGAATGTTTGCTTCTTGTCATACATTTGCTTTTATATGCTGTGTATGTGATTTCATGGTTGAATTGAAGCCTGTGAGAATGAGGAGTTAGTTTCAATTGTTTCTCTATCTTGAACCAGAGAAATTCCTGCAAGGAGTGCAGTTGAAATTGTCTGCAAGGAGTGCGTGACTGCAGGGTTCAAGTAGGGATAACTTTTGTTCTAAGCTCTCAAAAGTGCAGATTTAGCACCAGAGTCGTGCAAGGCATGCACAGGCTAGACAAAGACTCAGAGTTGTGATTCTGAGGAAATAAATTGAAGGATTTCTGCTGCAGGAGTTCACAGGATTGAAGACTTCAACACTTAGCGTGTTTGAATATTTGTCCGCAAGGAGTGTGTGCAAGAACTTCTTCCTGAGGAAATTGAAGTCGTCGAAGCTCAGGAGGGATAGGCCTTCAAGGTTGTCAAAGGGAAGCGGAGAGAAGTTGCGTGAGCAGGTTGAACAGAAGAGTCATAGGTTGGTGAAGAAGTCTCGTGGAGAGACATTTCTTGTTCATGGATTGGGCAGAAGAAGAGTGGACGGTCAGTATTCTTCGTGGGGAATCCGCGAGTTCCTGTGGATCGTTGGATCTCTCGAGATTGAAGGAGACTACAATGCAGGTGTGAATAAAGGTTCGAAGCTCAGAAGAACAGGAGCCGTTGGTTAGGATTACGAGGAGCGTAGGTTCCACTCGTATATCGGCTATTGGGCCATCATGAGAAAAGAGAGGAAGATTAGGTAGCAGGAGTCGCGACAGTGTGAGAAGCGAAGTCCCGATGATTTCATGGACAGTGTGGACCACGGCAAGGTGATGTGACAGGTGATGCGAGATATCGGTGTATCGACATCTCGGATATCGGGAGTCGAGGAAGGAGTCGTTTGGTTACGCGAGTAGCGAAGTCGCGAGGAAGTGAGATCGCGAGTCTCGGCATTTCGACACATCAGGTATCAGAGGTTGGAATCCCGAGTGGTTAGTTTCACG
Source organism: Picea mariana (assembly GCA_032191745.1). NCBI lineage: Eukaryota > Viridiplantae > Streptophyta > Pinopsida > Pinales > Pinaceae > Picea > Picea mariana. The sequence goes on along the minus strand of JASDQU010103069.1, from coordinate 258,907 downwards.
AGTTGCGAAGACGCGATAAGACCAAAGTCCCGACAGCGGAGGGAGGAATTCAGCGTTGACTGATGCATCAGATCTTGGGGATTCAAGAGCCCAAAGGATAGACATCAATTTTGCGAGCCGCGAGTTTCGATTTTCCCGATAGTGAACAAAGGGGAAGTCGCGTGAAGAAACTGTGGGTGCAGATCTTCCGATTGGGAGATAGAAGAACCAAGAAGTTCTTCGGGCTGTGGAGAAGAGAAGATCCTGTGAGCGGGTGAGGATTTGTCACGGAGGTAGCTCACGCCTGCGTCAAATAGAAGTAGCAATGCATCTCAAATTCCTTGTTGGAACTATCAATACCCACCCAATTGGTCATCCACCACACCTTAAAATGGAAAACACTTACAAATATCATGCATTTAAATATTCAAATCAAGGAAATATGCTAGCTCTTGGAGGTCACAGTGTCAAGTCTTGGGAAGCATCGATCCAATCAACAAATTTAAAATTGTAGATGGATAAAATGGGTAGACAATGACATTAGAAGGGATGTCAAGCATAAATCAGAAGTCATGAACAAATAGAATTATGTCTATAGATTAATGTTTCATGGAACCCAATGACTATGTTACCATATCCACATAATTTTATAGGTTGGGATCCATTGATAGAATTCAAACAAAAAAACAAATTAAGATTTATTCTAAAAAAATAACAGGTTGATTTCTTTATTCAAGGAATGTAGTAAAAAATAATACAATAAAAAATAGAGCCAACGAACAAATTGGAATTTTCACCTATTGCAATTTCAATACAAGGTTTTACCACTTCAATATTTAGTGTGAGGTTTTAAAATATTTTTACTCTCTAATTTGTTAATTCCACTTCTCCATCGAAAACATTATATATGTGAGGATATACACAAACAACTCAAAACTTTGGCTTGCCTTCGACATTTTTTTTAAAAATGGAAGAAAATCATTCTAAAAAATAGAGCGGGTTGTTTTGTGGATGTATTTTCTATAGAAATTAACATGAGTTTTTCAAACTAATGTGTCATAAAAGAGTGATCTCAAAATTTGTTTTGGGCTATAGTTTGAGTTGCATTTTGGTAATTGAAACTCATTTCTATTTGGATTTATATATAAAATAATTCTATTTTAAACATGAGAATGGATATTGTAAGTTATACCAATATAAAGGATGATTTGTATTTTGATAATCACATATTATAAGAATGGATGGGGTCAATAATTTATACCCTCTATTTGGACTATAATACAATGTAGTCTTGATTGTTTTAGGGCACATTGATAAGTATTTCTCCAATTTGCGTAAGCAATTGGTCCATGGTACTAATGGATGTTAGGGAAACCTCCTTGAAGGGAATGGTGAACATCAGTGTGTTGTCGAAGCTTAAAATATGTGTAATTTATAGATGGATAAACAAATTTGTAGCGTATGATCATCCACTTCCCAATGGATAATCTTGTAAGAAGAAGGTATATCTATATTGTAATTTCGTGCAAATTTTTGAATCTTCTCTATTAGGAACATGAATTCCTTTAGGTTCCTTTAACTCAATCAATTATAATGTTTATAGGAAAAACCAACAATGGAAAGGATGGAGAATTTTAAGTTCCTATTGAGTTCAAGAGATGTGAGATATCTTTCCACTTTGGTGGTTGCATATTGGATTAACATCAACCTAGTTGAAGTCAACTTGAGTTCAAAATTGATGGCACTAATAAAATGTTTTATATATTAGGTTCTTCTATAACATAATTCATGTTAAGTAGGTATTTATCCATAATAACAAATGTCTTATATTAATACATACTCTATATCAGGATACCTATGCAAGCATCATGTATTGTACACAACCTTAACAAAGGAACCAAAGTGTTTCATACTTAAATATGTTATCTAATTATTATTGGTTCTTACTCAAAATAGTATAGAGATGTGAATTATTGCATATATCTATTCCCAAACACATGCTCATGACACAAGGTCTATTGCAAATTTAATTTTCATTTTTTTCATACTTCTCACTTAAGGCCTATCATTGCACAAGTTGTAGGTTGGAAAATCCTGACCCAACCACCAAATGGTGACAACTTTGAGAAAACCTACCCATTGTCACCTTAGGTAGGTATTCCCATCACTTTAGAGATGATAGAATCACCTCAAGGTAGGAAACTCGGCGACCCTGGGGGGAAAGAGATGAAAAGTTAAGTAATAAAGGAAGGTTCCCCTATAGGTCAAGGTAGAAGACGTGGAAATGTTTGGGAAAGTGTCTAAGTGGTATCCAATGGTTTCCAAGAGATAAGCACAACTGCAAAGCATGTTGTACCTACCCGATATAGAAGAAAAACCCTAGCATATATGTATAATGTTAGGTCGACGAGAAAGTTAAGCTTGATGTCCCTAATTAAAGCAGTAAACAAGAATGTATATCAGCGAATAAATAATTATTAAATATGCCAAACAATTGCTAAAATTCCACTAAAATATGTTAGAGATAAGTTAGATAACTTTTGATTAAGGTTAGTTGTCATTGATGTCAACCCTTAAAGAAAGTCCAATAGCGAATTCCGATAGCACAAAGGTTTGGGTAATGGACCCAAGGTTGTTTCATGTATAATGGTATGAGTTTTAATATATTTGAATATAATACTATTCTATATGGATATTACATGTCATGCCATTTCTTGTGGTATGTGGAATGTCACATAACTCCTCACGGTTTGAGAGTTATGGCCTTACAAAGTTGGAGGACCCTCATATGTTGGCTTGAAGCCCAAAAAGGTCAAAGAAGTCAAAGAGCTTGCAAATAAGAAATTATTATTTAAATTATAAAGTAAAGTGACAAAGTCAAGAAGGATTATTAAAATAATAAAGTGAAGTGACAAAATCAAAGAAGATTATTTAAATGATAAAGTGAGGTGACAAAGTCAAGGAGGAATATTTAAATGATAAAGTAATGGATAAATTTCTAATTATGGAAAGTGGTTAACCCTTAAAATAAGGAAAATAGGTTAAGTGACCTATAAATGGGTTAAGTGACCTAGAAATAGGTTAAGAGACCTAGAAATAGGTTAAGTGACCTAGAAATGGGTTAAGTCACCTAGAAATGGGTTAAGTGACCTAGAAGATGGAGAGTATAAATGAGAGGAAAGGCTCTCTCATTTTACATCACACCTTAGAATATTGAATATATATAGGTGACTGAGGTAACCAAAGGATATATAAGTCGAATTTCAGAGGGAAGGTGAAAAAAAGAGGGTCGGAATTCAAGGGAGGATAAATTCTTTTGATGATGCTTTCTAAGGAATGTTATTTACAGATCATCTAACCATTTTTGCAATAACTATTTTTCTAGAATGATTCAGACCATAATATTGATAGGACATTGAGAAAACATATCCAAGTATCTGTGGTAAAAATTTCAGCCAGTGGGTCGTTGTATTTTTGGATTTATACTCCGTGGAAAATTGGGTTTGTGGCTAGTCTGGAAACTAGTCTAAAACGGGTGTTTCGAGTAAAAAAAGTCATAACTTATTCATAACAAATCCAAATTTAGTAAGAAAAAATGTTTTGTTTATAGTACAATATTTAGTATTATTTTTAACATTTTCCTATTGATTCAACAAATATTTTGTGCAAGGCACACTCTACAAGGTCGCTCTCTAGAATAAGCCAAAATTCAAAAAGCTATGTCATTTTTTCTATAACTCCTTTTATGAGAGGCTCCAAGTAGTGAAACCTAGAGGATTTACACAAAACACACTGAAGAACATTTTGTATCAGTTTCATATTTTTATTCATTACAAGTACATAGTTATGATTATTTCAAGTTAGGGTTGTTGACTAATCCAAAACTAGTCATGTGAGACTAAAGAAAAGTTTGATGAAAATGTTAGTCTCTTGTTGTTAAATTTAAGGAAGGTTTGTAGGTATGTGATAATATACACCAAGTCTATTACAGAGTTACAAATCATATTTGTATGATGATATTGATAAGGGCTTTTGGTTGAGGTACATGTTAGGTACATGGTTGAGACAAGTAGTTGATGAGTTGGCACATACATGAGGTGTATATTTGATGATGTTGGTAAATATTGATGAGTCATAGTTGATGAGTAGTTTACACATGATTGGTAAATACTTGGTACATGGTTGGATTCACTTGTTTATGGTACAGGTTGATTACAGGTTGTTTGGTATAGGTTGGTGCATGGTTGATGCACTTGTTTATTGTACAGGTTGAGGTACAAGTTGATGCATGGTTAATGCATGGTTTAGGTTTATTGGTACATGTTTACAACAATATATCTCACAATTATAGTGTAACAGTGGTTCCATCATTCTACTTCTACTTCAAGGAGGTTGGATGGGTCAAGGACAGGTGCTTGTAGCCACCTTCTAGTTGTAGTTGGGGAACATAGGGGGTTGTAGCCTCCTTCTGGTTGTAGCCAGAGAATAGGGGAGTTAGAGCTTCCTTTAGGTTCTATCCTGAGAAACAAGGGGGTTGGAGCCTCCTTCCAGTTCCAGTTGGAAAACAAAGGAAGTTGGTGCTTCCAATGAATGTAATTCTTCGAGACATATAAGAAAAATTATTATGTGGTTTTATCCCGCTTTGGTTTTCCATGTAAGACACTAGTGTAATGTGTATGTGTATGAGTCTTCATTTGTTCATTGCTTATTTATTCTGCAGTTATTGAATGATAATGCTACATTGATATAACACTTGCATTATATGGTTAAAAAGTATTAGATTGCTCTATTACTGATTCACCCCCCCTCTCAGTAATCCAACAATAACCATTAGTGATATTCAAGAATAAAAGAACAAGAATTTAGCAATGAAACAAGGTTGTAATAAAAGGTGTTTGCAGAGATATTTTTCATCCTTATGGCTGTATAAAAAAAAAATTACAGTAGTAAATCCAACCACCAAAATTCACAAAGAATCCACCCAAAATTTGCGCTAAACCAAGTAGATAAATGTGGCAAACTCTTAGAAAATATTGATTGTTGAAATGCAAGTTATAAATGAAAACATGTTAGGGTTTCTGCAGCTATAATGGTTGTAGCTGAAGTTTTATAATAGAAACAAGAAGTACTTAAGAAAATATGATGCCCTATTGTTTCAATCAATCTTATATAGAAAATAATTGATACCAACTTAGACAATCTTCAAAGCATAAAATTTCTCGTTAACCAATACAATATTTTATTTCTCCAATGCAATTATACTAGTTCCTTTAACTATTGGGTTATGTAGTCACGTAAATAAAGAGATAAACAATGGTATCTCCTTGGGGGTGTAAACCCTCTTACTCCACAAGGCAAGCAAATTTTAATCTAGGAGATACTAGGAGGGTGTAAACCCTTTTACTTCTCCTAGTAAAACCTTGTGCAACAATTGACTTCTAGAAAAAAAGGATAGATAGTGGTGGGGTTGTAAATCCTTATACTCCCCAAGAAATCTAGAAAATCAAACTTGTGACTAAGAAATGAAGAATCAAGAAGATAAATCCTTACCTAGCTCAAGGAAAGACAAGATAAACCTCATATTACCAAGATAAATCCACCACACATGCCAAATAAAAACTCCAAGAAGGGTATCACACTACTTCTTCCACCAATAGCATAAAGAATCCAAGATAAGAAGCACAAGAGAGAGAAGGTTTCCCAAAGTTTCCCAAATGCCCGCCCTTCAAACCTACATTTGTCAAATAATAGGTTAAATGATGGAATAATAACCAAATCAATGATCTTGTATTTGACAAAGAGAATTAAATGTTATATGACAATCAAGGTCAGCTTACATGATCATGAACTCATAGGTTTCCTTGAGATTATGAAGGTTCTCCATGCATGAAGCATGTCATCTTTCATAAAAGTCATGAATAAGTTCCCTTACTTTAGGTACTACTTCCAAGAAATTTTGAAATTTTTTATTGTCATAAATCATTATAAAACTAATACAATCCTCAAGCCTCAGTGATATTTCCTTAATAAATTATAAATTTTCATACTCGGTGATAGATTATTAATAACAGTTAAAATCCAAACTCTCAATAACCCTACCTTAGCTATCATTTTGATTTTAAATGTCTAGTCACAACTTATTATATAGGCATCTCAAGTCCAAATTGTTTGTAAAATTACCTTCATTGTTCTTTGTAAGCACTCCTTTCCATTCAATATGCATCATGATTAAAAAAAATAAAGCTCAACGCTTTTTTTTTATTGCACAAATACCTCATTTCCACATATTAAAAAAACATTGTAGCAAAACCTTACTCTTGAGATGTTGGTGCCAAAATTATCTATTCATTTTCAAAATAGCTAAAAATCCCAGATCCAAGATTGATTCTTATATACCAATTCCATCCCACTCAACGAATTCCATTAATTTGCTTTCAACTCTTCTTACCCATGCCAATCTATGCAATGTAATACCAAAGACTAGGTGACATTTCAAAAAACCTCACATAGTTAATACGGAAATGCACTCACCAATATTTACACTAATCAAACTAGTCATGGGATGATTCTAACTGATATATTTATTCACTTTGCATGTTTACAGCAATATCATAAAATTCTTGATAAACATATATGTTTACAAAAATTGATATAGCGTGTACCCTATATATCTTTCTCAATTATGAAAATATGTTAATATATTTACAATCATTGTTATTTATATCCATGGAAGTGGTAAATAGCAACAATATTAGTTCGATGGGTATCAAATTTCACAATGCTTTAATTTTTCATCCTCTTAACTTGTCCAGCTAGCCACTACTTCCTCCCATGAGACCAAAGTTAATTTATGTGACTCTAAGAATATGATCAATATTAATTTGGCAAGTAAGTTAATCCCATAATTTGGCACACTAAAAGGGATTACATTGCCAAATTCTTTCTTAACTTCAAAATTGATTACGTTACAAAATGCTCGGTATCCTCCTATCCACTTAGCTTGTTTGATCAATAATGACATAAGATTTTGTTGTCATCCACCCATTTTATTGATGCCATCATGTGCATGTGATCCATATTACATTATTGGCATCAATCAAGTGGGTAGTTATGGAGATTGTATATAGAGGAAATGAGGTTAGTCCCAATATATATATTTTCCCCTATGCACAAATGTGTTAGTTCATCAATCTATGGTAATTTTTTAGTCTATTTAAGTGGGTAGTAATAGAAGTACCAATGCATCTGAATTTCCTTGTTGGAACTATCAATTCCCACCCAATTGGTCATCCACCACACCTTGAAATGGAAAACACTTGCAAATATCATGCCTTTCAATATTCAGAGAAAGGAAATATGTTAGCTCTTGGAGGCCATAGTGTCAAATCTTGGAAAGCATCGATCCAATCAACAACTTTAAAATTGTAGATGGATAAAATGGGAAGACAGTGACATTAGAAGGGATGTCAAGCATAAATCAGAAGTCATGAACAAATAGAATTATGTCTAATAGATTAATGTGTCATGGAACCCAACGACTATGTTACCATATCCACATCATTTTATAGGTTGGGAGCCATTGATAGAATTCAAACAAAAAAACAAATTAAGATTTTGTCTAACAAATTAACAATTTGATTGCTTGATTCAAGGAATGAAGTAAAAATAATACAGTCAAAAATAGATCCAACGAACAAATTGGACTTTTCACCTACTGCAAATTCAATACAATGTTTTACTATTTCAAAATTTAGTGTGAGGTTTTAAAATGTTTTGACTCTCTAAATTGTCCATTCCACTTCTCCATTAACAAAGTTATATATGTGAGAATATACACAAACAACTCAAAACTTTGGCTTGCCTTCGAGAATTGTTTGAAAAATGGAAGAAAAGCATTCTAAAAAATAGAGCGAGTTGTTTTATGGATGTATTTTCTATAGAAATTAACATGAGTTTTTCATACTCATGTACCATAAAAGAGTGATCTAAAAAAAAAAAATTGGCCTATAGTTTGAGTTGCATTTTGGTAAATGAAACTCATTTATATTTGGATTTATATCTAAAATAATTCTATTTTTAAAATGATAATGGATAATGTAAGTTATTGCAATATAAAGGATGATTTTTTTTGTGATAATCAAATATTATAAGAATGGATGGGGTCAATAAATTCTACCCTCTATTTGTCCTAGAATACAACGTAGTCTTGATTGTTTTAGGGCACATTGATAAGTATTTCTCCAATTTGCTTAAGAAATTGGTCCATGGCATGGATGTTAGGGAAACCTCCTTGAAGGGAATGATGAATACCGGTGTGTTGTTGGGGCTTAAAATATGTGTAATTTATAGATAGATAAATAAATTTTTAGTGTATGATCATCCACTTCCCAAGGGAGAATTGTGTAAGAAGAGGGTATATCTATATTGTAATTTCATGCAAATATTTGAATCTTCTCTATTAGAAACATGAATTCCTTTAGGTTCCTTTAACTCAATCAATCATAATGTTTATAGGAAAAACCAACAATGGAAATGAGGGATAATTTTAAGTTCCTATTGAGTTCAAGAGATGTGAGATATCTTTCCACTTTGGTGGTTGCATATTGGATTAACATCAACCTAGTTGAAGTCACCTTGAGTTCAAAATCGATGGCACTAATAATATGTTTTAGATATTAGGTTCTTCTATAACATAATTCATGTTAAGTAGGTATTTATCCATAATAACAAATGTCTTATCTTAATACATACTCTATATTGGGATACATATGCAAGCATCATGTATTGTACACAACCTCAACAAAGAAACCAAAGTGTCTCCTACTTAAATATGTTATCTAATTATTACTAGTGCTTACTCAAAATAGTATAGAGATATGCACATTATTGCATATATCTCTTCCCAAACACATGCTCATGACACAAGATATATTACAAATTTAATTTTTATTGTTGTCATACTTCTCACTTATGTAACATGCCCCTCTGTTACGTCATAACCAATTGATAACAATAAGAGATATTGTTTTTTCTTTTTCCTTAATGCATTAAGAAAACATCATTGGAACAAGTTAAACATGATATCAACATACTTCATGCATACGCAGTCTAATTCGTTCATCTCAATGCACAACTAGATTTAGATGAAATTTTAGTGTATTAATTATCTTCCATGTCCCATAATTATCATATACAACAAGAGTGAAGTTCATCACAATTATTCAAGATCAATCAAAACTAGTTTCATCACAAAACATCATTTCTTCTAACAAAATAAATCATCATACAAGGAAATCAAGAATATCTACCCAGCCAACCTTCCTGAAAGGTTAGGACCTCCAAGACACATAATCAATGCTCAAATCCAAGATTCATTTGATTGATTTTTACCACTTAAGGTCTCAGGATTGGCGACTATTCTGAGGAACAAGGAAGTATCTAATTCCCATATTTTCAGTCCAAAACAAACATCAATTATATTTACTAGCACATTTAGCTACATTTCCTTCAACACAGAAAACTCTAGTAAAAATGTCACTCCTTCATAGCATAAGTGCCTACTATTTTGATAATTCATAATCTGACTCATTTAGGGATTAGGAATTAATTCAATAAAATCAAGGCATAACTTAACAGTAAAATAGAGGCCTTCAACAAGCAACCTGTTAAAATGACAATTCCATCCTTACTCAAGTTTATTAGAAAATGTGTGACAACCCTACAGAGTACATCCAAGTAGAATTCTACTGATATATATATCAAAATTTAAATGAATAAAGGAATAATAGAGAAAAACTCTCAGCACAATGTAGAAATCATAAGCTTACTCTGTACTTTTGTGAACCAACTGATATTGTGAAGGAAAAACATGCATCTGAGTGAAAGTTTGTTCTAAATTTGAGTTAATAAGTCTCTGTAAGGAACCTGAAATTCCTCTTCTGGGTGTCATAGTGAAACACTTCCAGAGCCAACTCTAGAAGTGCATAGAGAGGCACCTTGAAAACTCAAGTTTAGAAGAAACTTTCCTTGGTGTGCACAAAGATCCTCCCAAGTGATGCAGGAGCATAAGCATTCAAATTCAACTTGTTTATTTAGACCTTAGGGTGTAGATTGAGATTTGATAAACCCTTTGTTCATTCATGAAGAGGAAACTATATTTGAGAATTTTAGGACTCTATTCAATTATGAAGTGAATCTCTATATATCTAGGGAATTGTATGTTACAGGTTCAGATAAGAAGAGTCTTTGAAAGGATCAAGGTGATCTTATGTATACATCAGCGAGTAAGAGATAAAATACCATTGAACCAGGAGAAATCTACAGTATTCATCATATCTGGGAATTGTAGAGGAGGACCAATGGATCAACATCTGATTAAGTCCCGACTGTCGGATCTTAGTAAGGGTAGATCAATGATGGGGAGCCATTGCAGGATCAAAGGGTTGAGTTATTGATCACACAAGTTTCAGTTCCACAATCCACACACACCATTAATCATCACCTACAAATATATCAACGGTTGGCATTGATCCCACTATCAATGAGAAGTTTCTAATGCAAAATTTGGGAAAGGGTTTAAACATCATGCTAGTCGAGACTATGCAATCCTTCCTAGCCATCTATCTTCACGATAGATTTAATCACCAAGGATGATTTTAGGGGATAAATTTTTCTCATGGGCTAATTTTCCATGGTTTTTCCAAAAATGAGATTCGCTATTTTAAAAATGGTTCGCCCAAATTCTATAGGATAAAATTATTTTACCTTAAAAATCGCCAAAATTTCATAAAAAATATACAAAATCCTTATAAATTTGAATATTTTTACCGAAATATCGCCAATCATTTATAGTTGGCATATGAAGGATTAGTAAGATTCTCCAAGGTTTCTACATTTTAAAATAAATTTCCATCCTTAAAATCATCCTTGTTAATCACAACTATCAAATTAGCACTCAACTACTTGAGTTGAGGTCATAGCTCTCGATCATATGAAGGGAGGACAAAGGCCCTTAGGGATAGTTTACAAGGACATGGTTTAACACTCGGTTAAGGTATGGTCATGGGGAATGGTCATATGTGGAAAAAAGCCATAAGATAAAGGAAATGAACTCTCGGAGTCCTGAAGTTTGGAGTAAATCCTTACTGTCCAACGGTGAGTAGATGTTTCTGTAGATCCGAGTATTCAGAATTCGGCCATTCAGGAGGTGGTGGTTGAAGGTCGTGAAGGTTTGAAAGGTTTCAAACTCCCGAAGTTTCGAAGTGAATCTTAACATTTGTTGTAAGTAAACCCAATACCATGAGATCTATGGGTTTGACCTTCACAAATTCTGATGGAATGAGAGTTGCAACAACTAAAACTCATGAAGCCCAAATCCCTAGATTTTCTTATGGAAGTAGATCTGAGCGGGGTGTGGGAAGGTTGATCTCTTAGTTTTACAAGATTTAGTTCTTTGGTTAAGTTAAGAGGTAATTGTTAAGGATTACGAAGACCCCAAATTTTCAAACTCCTAGAGTAAACATCATTTGTATATCTAGTGACTGATCAAGGACCATTAGATATGAGAGACTTAGTCCTTCAGAGGTTTGGCAGTTCGTCACTCTGGAGGAAAAGGGTTGTAGTTGCAAAGGTGACAAACTCACGAAGTTTTGAACATTGGAGTAGATGATAGTCATTGATTTTACGAGGAGTGTAAGCCATTAGATCTCTAATTTCTTCAGTGGTTCGATGGTCCAGGTGAACATTCTAAGGTTGTGAAACTAGGGAAAAACCTCGAAGTCCGGAGTTTCATAGTGGATCTCCACTGTAGAATCTCGCGTCAGGAGAAACTCTGCCAACCATTATATTAAGTTGTTAAAATTTAACGAAGGAGGGAAGTAGGGCATGGTAATCTACGATTGTTGGTCAACTCATCTTATGATCGATTTTGGTCGGTTTACACTTCAGGAGAAAAAGAAGGTAGAAGTTTAAGAACCTCTGGAGCATCGGAGTCTTGGAGCTCCGAATAGCACCCCTTTTTTCAGCGTTCTAGCCCCTGGTCACATGCCTAAATTTCCAAGAAAAAGGGCTAATGCCTATTAGCACTCTATAACTTTCCAAGGTTTTGGGGATAGTCACAAAGGCAACATAAAAACCACTTTGAGTCAAGGATATAGCCCTCCAAGACTTAGAGAGGGATCTCTTTGTTTGATATAGATTTGTTTGAATAGATATTAGGCTAGCTATACAGAACATAGGATTTGTTTTGGATTTGGTATGTTTGGGAGATTGAAAACTCAAATTTTCATTGGGCCATGGGGTCTACCTTTCTGAAAATGGATCTATCCCAGATGTAAAAGATTGTCTCCATATGGAAGGATAGCAAGACTGTTGGATCAAATTGAATTAAATGCAAGTGGAGGAGAGGAAAAGAAGGGAAAATCCATAAAGTAGAGGAGTGGCTAAGAATTCTTATGCTCAACTTTAGATGAAAACATGAAGATCAATAAAAGGCCAGAAACAGAGTGCAAAAAACAATTTATGTTCTTAATCTTTCTTTCAATGATTAGATAAGGGAAAAACATGAATGGATTAATAGAGTAAGAAAATAGTTACTCAGAGAAAAACATTACCAGGGAATCTAACATAAGAATCATGCAGATACAATTTTTATTTCTGGAAAGTCATCTAGAAAATTACAATGTATCCCCTGTGGGGCATGAATCCATAGCTCAATCATCAAACCATGCACATTTTACTTATTAAAATATATAAAAAGGACCCTCCCCATGGTCAGGAGGTCGAATTCAACCACCTTGGCCAAACATAGAAGTAAAATCGTTGAAAATCCTAAACTGTCCTCCATAAAAAATGGGCTGAATTTCTACAAAAAAGGGGTCCGTACAGACATTTGTTTCTCTTCAATGATGACACCTGGGAAAAAAATGAAGGATTTATTGTATATGGGCATTTTATGGAAAAAAACCTCCTTTGGTTTCGCCAAATTTGCCTCCAGCTCGCCGAAATAGCTCCCACAAAACCAGGACTATAACAGAAAAATGAAAAACTGGAACAATGGGGCTCAAAGATGGCTTCTATTATCCCTACTCATGGAACCTATGAAAAACATGAGAGAATTTTTTGTTCTTCCACCTGTTACAGAGAAAAACAGAGGTGCACATAGAGTGCAAGAGTGTGCTTGTTCATTTGATGGAAAACAGGCAGGCAAGGAAGATCAGTAGCGCAGGGATACTGGCATGGAAATATCAGAAGTGTAAACTCCATTTCGTAGTTTCGGATACCGGGAGATTGAGAAGTCAAGAGTCGAGACTCTTCAACACAGGAGTCCCAGAGTTGCGAAATCCGGAACCCCAAAATCCTGAAACAGGCACATCTATCGAAGTTTCAGATACCAGGAGATTGAGAAGTCAATAGTCAAGACTCTTCAACATAGGAGTCCCGAAGTCGCGAAATGTGAATCGTCAAAATCCTGAAATAGGCACACCAACAAAGAGTTTCACATATCGGGAAATAACTCCATTTTGGAGTGCCGGATACTAGGAGTTGAAGTGTCGAAACACTTCACCACAGGAGTGCCGAAATGTTGAATCACTGAAATATGAAACGAAGAAATACCGGATCGTTGATCTAACTCCATTTCAAATTCCCGGATAGCGGGAGTTGAAGTGTCGAAACACTTCACCATAGGAGTGTTGAAATGTCGAATCGCCGAAATATGAAACAACAAAATATCGGATTGTTGATCTAACTCCATTTCGGAGTCCTAGATACCAGGAGTTGAAGTGTCAAAACACTTCACCATAGGAGTGCCGAAATTCCAAATCGCTGAAATGCGAAACGATGAAATACTGTACCGTTGATCTGACTCCATTTCGGAGTTCCAGATACCGGGAGTTGAAGTGTCAAAACACTTCACCACAGGAGTGTCGAAATGTCGAAATGAAAAATTGTGAAAGCACTTTATGGATAAACACATGGTCACAACTGTGGGCATGTGAAGGAAGGAGCTTGCAAGTTACAAGGCTCCATTTCATGATCAGGAATTGGAAGAGTCAGAGTGACTCGCAACAAATTCGCGAAACACGAAATTGCGAAATGCAGTTTCGAATAAGGCTGTGGTCACAGCCAGTGGTCACATCTGCGAAAGATGGAGGAAGGAGCTAGTGAAACCAAGCTCCATTTCGGGGATCGCGACTTGGAGTGTTGATACACTTAATCACACGAATGTCGAATTGCCGAATGCCGAAATGGAGAAATTTCTATGTAGTCGGTGGTCACCGTCGATGGTCACGTAAGTGGAAGGAGCTACCATAGCTATGTTCCATTTCAAGGTTCGCTCTGTAACTGCTAGAACCCACTGATGGTTTCTGCCAGAGGACTCGAAGAGACTTGAGTGTGATTGCCAGAGGAGCTGAAGAGTCTCAAGGAATCTACCAGTGGAATGAAGACTGGTCACAAAGGCGATTGACAGATGAAAGAGCGTTGAAGATTGTAACTGCAACGAAGAGGTTGAGCTTGACTGTAACAGAGAAGATGAAGAGTCTCAACTACTAGAGAGGTGAAGGATTCTCGGCATAACACCCAGTGATGATGGACGCATGGGTTTAACTACCAGAGAAGCTGAAGAGTTGCAATGATGATCAGGCAGAGAACTCGACATGGGGAGAGCATGTAGAAGCATGGCGAGATATCATGCACAAGGTGCACAGAGACTATAAGTATGCAGAACAAAGAAGAGATGACGAGGTTTTTTTTGCGGTTGTTGAGAGTGATTCGGGTGTGAAGAAGGAGGGGTGTACAGTATCTAAAATACAGAGAAGAGGAATGGTGCATTGAATGGAGATGGAACACAGATCATAAAAGGAAGAGGCACAGAAAGTGCAAGGATGTGTGCAGCAAGACAGTGAGACAATAAAGGAAGGCTGAGGTGCTCTTGCAGAGAAAAAGAAAAGATCAGAAAACGCAAGAAGATGCAAACATAGAGACACTGATATAGAAGAGTAGAGAAGCATAGCAGAACAGTGATAAGCCTGGTAAGCCAATGATAAATATTGTATCACTGTGATAAATTTATATATATAGCAAACTTTATATTTCAGGGAGGTTGGGAGGTGCTAGGGAGGACTGGTGTCCTCAGAGGTTCAAGTGGGTGCTTGAACATAGGGAGTTGTAGCTTCCATCTGGTTGTAGCCAGAGAAACCAAGGTGGTAGGGTGGTGCAAGGGAGAACTATAGTTCTTTGTTTTACAGGTTGGTGCCTGTGTGAGTGCAAGTTGATGCTTCCATCCAGTTAGCGTTGGAACACTTAGGGAGTTGTTGCTTCCTTCTAATGGGTGCTAGAGAAACCAGGGAGTTGGTGCTTCCTTCTAGTGGGTTCTAGAGAAACACAGGGAGTTGGTGCTTCCTTCTAGTGGGTGCTAGAGAAACACAGGGAGTTGATGCTTCCTTCCAGTTGATGCTAGAGAAATCAAAGAGTTGGTGCTCTCAGCAAGTAGCAGCTTGCAAAACAGAGGTTGTAGCCTCATTATGAGTTGGTGCTCATAAGTATGATAATGTATAGAATGTAAAGAATACTTATCATATAAAGAAGAAGAGGTTTTTACCCTTTATGGGTTTCCTCAAGAAATATCTATCTCTGTGTATCTCATATGTGTGAATGATATTGAATGTTCTATTGCTTACTTCCCTGCATTATTGTGATTGTCATTGAGTGCTCTGTAAAGAATTTAAAATAAGCATAATTGTTTAAGCATGGTAACAACTGATTCACCCCCCCCCCCTCTCAGTTGTTCAACACATAAGCAATAACCAAAATCATTAACACTGTATCCAACAAAGTTACACTTCTTGGATTTTGCCTCAAGCTTTGTTCTATTTTTTTATCAATATGGACAAGTGCTTCACAACCGAAAGTCTTCAAAAAAGAATAGTTTACCTTTTTACCTGTCCATGCCTCCTCTAGAATTCTACCATCCAAAGAGCTTGAAGGTCCTCTATTTATTAAGTAAACAGCAGTATCTATAGCATCTGCCCATAACTGTAAGGGAAAACCAGCATGCAATCTCATACTCATTGCACGCTCCATTATTGTCATGTTCATCCTTTCTGACACACCATTTTCTTGTGGTGTTCTTGGAATTGTCTTCTCTCTATGAATCCCATGGTATGAACAGTAATCATCAAACTCTTTGTTGCAATATTCACCTTCATTATCTGATCTAAGACACTTCAACCTTTTTCTTGTCTAATTCTCAACCAAAGCTTTCCATTTCTTAAAAGTATCAAAAACATCAGATTTTTTCTTAATGCAATAAACCCAAGTTTTTCTAGTTTCATTATCAATAAAAGTAACATAATAACGAGAGACACCAAGAGATGATACCTGATATGGTCCCCATACATTTGTATGCACAAGATCTAACCTCTCACTCTTCTTTTCTTTTCCAACTCTAAGAAATCTGACTCTCTTTTGTTTTCCATAAACACAATGCTCACAGAAGTCCAAATCAATTTGTTTAATATCTAGCAACAAATTTATTTTGTGAAGTATTTTCATCCCCTTCTCACTCATGTGTCCAAGCCTATGATGCCACATTGTTATATCCACTCCTGTAGAAGCTAAAGAGATATAAGAGTTAGTATTACTAGTACATAAATACAATGTACCTACCTTCTCTCCTTTTGTTATCACCAATGATCATTTGGTGACCTTCCACACCTTATCTGTAAATATGGATATACAACCTTCACTTGCCAAATTCCCTGTTAGAATTAGAATTTTCCTTAGATATGTAACATGTCTTACCTCTTTCAACAACCATTGGTTTCCATTTCTTTGATTTATTTTTACCTTTCCCATTCCAACAATTTTGCATGGTGCATCATCACCCAAATGAACCTGTCCAAAATCACCTTGAACATAATCTAGAAAATATTTCCTATGGCGTGTGGCATGAAATGAAGCTCGTGAATATACCACCCAAGACTCAGAAATATTATCTACAGAAAGAATCAAAGCATCTTGTAATACATCATCTGTTACATTTTCTTCCTAATTTTTCTCATGTTCTCCATCTCTTTGTTCTTTGGAGCTCTACAGTCTTTCTTCAGATGTCCTTTCTTCCCACAATTCCAGCACTCTATATTTCCAAGTCTGGATTTGGATCTTCCCTTCTTAGAATTCTCTTGGTTCCCTAAGCCCTTTCCTCTATCCTTTTATCTTCCCATGTTCTCCATGTTCAACGCATTACTTGATGCTTCACTTGTGTTTTTTTGTCACATTTCCTCATTAAGCATAACACCAACAACATCATCAAATGTTAAAGTATTTGAACCAGAGAAAAAGTTACTTACAGCCATGACCGAGTTGTTCCAGCTTTCTAGCAATGAGCACAATATTAGAAGAGCCCTTACCTCATCATCAAAGTCCACTTTTACATAACTTAGTTGATTAGTAACTGTATTAAATTAATTTAAATGATCTGCAACAGACCCACCTTCTGACATCTTCATATTAAATAATATCTTCATTAGAAATACCTTATTGGACACCAAGGGTTTTCCATACAATTCAGCCAATGCGTCCATCAAATCCTTCGTTGTCTTTTCTTTCGAAATATTGAAAGTCACCGACATTGCCAAGCTTATTCGTATTGTTCCTAGAGCCTTGCTATCAAGAATTTCCCATTCTTCATCTTTCATAGTTGTCGGCTTCTTTTCTATTCCGACCAATGGTAGGAATAGATCCTTCTTATATAAATATTCTTCCATCTACATCTTCCATAACTGGTAGTTTTGGCCGTTAAATTTCTCGACCCTAAACTTTCCATCTTCCTCCATTGCTCCCACTCGAACTAGGAACCCTCTTTTCCTACGAGTTACCTTTTGATCTGATACCAGTTATTAGAGAAACGAGATCATGGAGAAATAAAATAAAACAAATGCGGAAATAAAACACAGAAGATACACAATACAATAAAGACACAGATATACGTGGTTCACCTAGTGTGGGTTATGTCCACTAGAGAAATTTGCAGGTCTTCATTTATTATTATCCAGCAAATGAAGGGATACAACCTACAGTAAACCTATTGTAACATCCTCTTCTTTCTCTCACATTCTCCTCTCTCAAAATACAATATTCACTATGATACATAGCCACAATACATTTCCCTCATAAAATAAGGTTGCCTTCTAGGGAAAAAAACCCTAACATAACTTCTATCATTAGATCTGTGACCTTATAATGAACTATCCAGATTTACAATGAAATTACAATATACATTTACAAGGAAAATTTTCCTCCAGGGGCCTGCTTTCCCCCAGACCCCATAGGGGGGGTAACCCCCCCCCCCACCCCTACACTCCCCCACGTGGATGAGTTTACATTCTTCTGGATTGTAAAGTCTTCATGGGGTATAAAAATGACTGAAAACAAATACCTTTGAATCAGGAAGATAATCAAGTTCCACAACCAACAATTTTCTTATTTGAGCAAATCTTATGCAGCTTAACTCCAGAATGAGGTATAATTATGTATTTTGCCAAATTATTTTGCTGAGTTAATAAAAAGGCCTACCCATTTGAGAGCAGGACCCAGAGACGTAGTCCACAAGAGACAAACTCCATTAACAAGTTTTTTGTGTTCAAATCTGATGCATATGTCTCTTCATTATTGAGTTTTTCCTTCTTTATTTTGCACTTCATTTTATGCTCATTTAATACAATTCTTTAATAAGTCACGTCGATGAAAAGATCCTGGATCATCTTGGTATCAGAGCAGTCATATTTGACTTGAATTGTTAAGTGTGAATGCTTACTAGGGCCAATCATAAATAGGGTGAAGGAACACTTAATACTTTCAACATAGAAGTTGGTTGTGTATCCAGAAGGAATAAAATGGTTGAAGAGGAAAAGCGTGATGAACAGGAGAAAAAATTCCATATGGTCTTCTATCAGATGTCATAAATGGTCGAGTGAATGTATGGAGACTATGAGAAGAGGATGAGTAAGAAAGGGAAGAAAAAGGAAGCACAAGCAGATGATAATGCTTCAATGAATGAAGAGGTTGGAGGATACCCTCCTGAGCCTCCATCTTCATCATCAAGTTCTAGCTCTTCTTCCTCTGATCATTCTCATCATTGTCATCATTCTAGCCATAAAGCTTCTTTTAAGAAACCATTATTAAAGCTTGATGTAAAATTTGATTTACCTATGTTTAATGGAGATGTTAATCCTAAAAATCTAGATAATTGGATTCGACAGGTTGAAGTATATTTTTGTGTTCAACAGATTGATGAAGAGGAAGTTAAAGTGAAATTAGCCTCTCTTCGGTTGGAAGGCATTGCTCTTGTATAGTGGGAGACAAAACTTCATGACATAAGTAAGTGTGGTAATCTTCTTTCCTCATGGTCGGAATTTAAATCAGCAATAAGGAAGAAATTTTATCCATTGGGTTATTTACATAAAGCAATGATGGAATGGAAAACTTTAAGACAAAGTAAAGGTCAAACTGCACAAAGTTTCATGGAAGAATTTAGAAAGAAATCTCTTGCATTAAAAATTCCTTTAGATTCTTATGAAACTTTAATGAAGAATATTGGCGCACTTCATAGTTATATTCGTTATACTTTACTATTGTTTAAACCCACCAGTCTTGACAAAGTTTGTGTGCAAGCCCTTCACCTTGAGAATAGGGGAAAGCATGTTCAAGAAGATCCCACAAAGAAACCTTCTAATTTCCCACATAAGCAGTTTAAAAAGTTTAAAAGGAAGGACAAAAAGACCGCCATTGTAAAGAGAGAAGAAGGAAATCCATCTTGCATGCATTGCAAGAAGAATGGTCACAATGATGAACTTTGTTGGAAATTACATCCAGAGAAAAGACCGAAATAGTTTGGTGGAAAGGGGAAGACAAAGATTGTTTCTACGGTGCAACAAGATCTTGGTTCTGATTCGAGAAACTAAGAAAATATCATAGTGGTTGGAGTACAAGGTAAAGATTCCCTTCATGCTAGTTCAAATTCTAATAATGAATCTCATGATGATGAAAGAAATAGGAATGAATTATTTCACATAAGGTTTGTATCTAAGCACACTAAGATAGATACATTATTTGATCTAGGTTCCCAAGTAAACTTGATATCTGAAGCACTTGTCAAAAATATGGGTCTGGAAACTAAACCACATCTAAAGCCTTATCCTCTTGGTTGGGTATGTGATAAAGCAAAACTTAATGTCACTAAATAATGTAGGGTCAGATTTGCTATTTCTTCAAAGTTTATTGATGAAGTGGATTTGGATGTTGTATCACTTGATATATGTTGCATAGTTCTAGGGAGTCCTTATCTTTATGATAGGAAAGCAATCTTATTTTGTCATGAGAACAAATATCACCTTCTTCTTTTTTATAAGTAAGATTGTATAAAAGTCTGTCAAAATCAAAGAGTACACATAATTTCCATGGTTTCAAGTTGTAAACACTGAGTTTCCCTGAGGGGAAACCAGCTCAGCTAGCCGAACCGCTTCATAACTGAAGTCTTAGACTGCTACTGACACAGAATAGAGTTCAAAATCCTGGCCTCTAACGGCGACCGTTACAACTTTGCAAAGTGTAGACAACATAACCAAAATAACCATAATAATAAGGTGGCCATGCACATGAAAAAATAGCAGACAAATCACTGGTATGGGCTGTAGTGAGGCCACGCGTCCATGCATAAGGTGTCGAATGTTAGGTCCCCGGGAGGAGACGTCTCCTCCTCGACTGGTGTCCCGTCCAGTTACATGGCATCCTCCATCTATGGTGGAACATGCTCTTCCTTCTGGACATCCTCTGGTCGGGATGGAAGCCCCTGCTTCTCGTGGTCTGGCTCTACATGGACCAAAGTTTCCAGTGCCAACACTAGTGCCGAATTTGTTGTTGCTTGGGTTGTTGTTTCTTGGGATGCCTCTGTTGGGAGGTGATGAGCACCCTATATTGTGGAGATAAAATACAGGAGTTGAGAGGCTTTGTAATCCAGGGTCTACAGGTGGAACCGGAGGTCATCCATGTCCCGAAGCAAGTCGAATACCAATCTTTGCAATAGTGTGAGACCTATTTTCCATTCACATTCTGGATCAGCGTTGGAACTGACATGAGATTGGGGTTGCTGACACAAATTTTGACTGGCTTCCAGCCCATCCATATAATATCTAGCGTCGTGAGGTTGGGCCTGAAGCGACTGGGTGGCCGGAGAGTTGGGAGGAGACAAAGGGCCCGAGTGTGAAATAGAGGTCGAATTTCCTGAAGGTCCTGGGTTGTAATCCAGTGAGGCCACTGAGCAGTCCATCCCCTCCATTATGTTGGCAAGGGACACGGAGAGTGGCAGGAGAGAAGAAGGAGTTTGAGTCGACTATGTCAGGTAGGAGGAGGAGGTGGTTGATGAGGAGGAGGATAAAAGGGAGGGAGCAGGTGGGGGATGGAGGACCAAGCGGGGTCAGTTTGGCTGCCAGTCCGACCCGCATTTAGAATTCCCTCATAGTCGGGGCATCTTCGAGACACTAGGAGAGAGAAAATGAGCTAGGAATAGACCAGGAGAGGACAATATTAGAGCAGAGAAAGGTTGGGTAGGAGGTCGAGCTTTGAGAAGAAAAACCAGGAAGGAATGAGCCATCCGGAGCCGCTGGAGAAATTCAAATAGGTCGGGGAGCTGGTGAAGTTCCATAAATGACCGCACGCGTAGAGTAAAGGATGAACGAAGGTGTTGGTCCATCGAAAGGATGCGAAGGCAGAGCAGGGTGCACTGATAGTAATGGCACTCTGCCTCGAGCAAGATGAACTTAAAGGCATGAGGTAGGTGGGAGGGAGTGGCATGTGGTCGGAACCACAGAGGATTTCTCCTGGCTTCTCCGCTCGATGCGTGTTCTCCACTAGCACCCCATATGAGGGGTTGTCGATAGTTAGAGATTTTTTTCGGCATCTCTGAAAGATGGGGTGCCTCTGATGGGTGGGGGCCTGACAGAGAATATCCGGTCCACTTGTTTCTACCCCAATATTGGTGATATCGTCCGCAATCTAGTTGGCCTTTCTTCTAAAATGAAAAGGGATGAGAGCTTGACCCTATCTGAGGAGGGATGAAATTCTTCTTAGACCATGATAGAGGCACCACTAGGGCAAAACATGCTCTGGGTTATCTTCGTTCAACATTTTCTGGAGGATATTGAGGATGACTTGAGAGTCTCCTTCCACTATAAGTTTTTTGAAGTGATGCTTTGAGGCCAACTGTAGCCCTGTGGTTAGCCCCCATAGCTCTGCCACATTGTTTGTAGTATGTCCTAAATTTCTTGTTGTGAGGAGAAGAATGCTTCCCTAATGATTGTGGAACACTGCCCCAAACCCCGCTACTCCCGGGTTTCCTTTGGAGCCTCCGTCAAAATTGAGCTTGATGAAATCCACAGG
>JASDQU010103069.1:200590-236449 GCA_032191745.1 Picea mariana | reverse complement strand
AAGATTCTTTTGTTTCTTTCCTTCCAAAGTTGCCAGAGGATGAAACCCAGGAGCAACTGCCATATGCGGTTAAGAACCAGTGACTAATAGGCTTCGTCTCTCCACGATTCAATGGTGTCTCTAATGTTGTTCCTTTGGCGATCTGAGGTGTGCATTATGGTTACGCAATGGTCCCAGACTTTGGCACTATAAGGGAAGGTGTTGAGAAGTTGATTCATAGTTTCTGCTTCTACCAAGAAGAGGTGACAGATGGAAGGTCCTATAAAACCCCTTTTGGGGAGATTCTCCCAGGTGAGAATACTTCCATGAGCCACCATCCATAGAAAAGTGCTTATTTTGGGCGAATGTTTTAGGGAACAAATTTTGCACCAGACTTCCCTTGGAGGGGGTAGGTTTAGATTGTCTTTGAGGCCATAGGCCTCTTGGATGTTAAAAGTACCTTTTGGAGATCTTTCCCATCAGAGGATGTCCTCTCCTTACAGAATAGGAATTTTTCGTTCATCATTCATTTTGTGCGAGGGTTGGAGGTTCACCTATGCCTTGATGTGTAGGTCCTTTGTGTTGAATTTCCAACATCTCCAAGTGGCATATACAGGGTTTTCCTTCCAATAGTTTGTCACTCTTGTCAGTCCTGCATGTGTTGTTGGAGGGCAGAAGGTAACCTCCCAATCTTTCTGTGCTAAAACCGGTAGTTGTTGCCAGGAATCATTCTAGAAGAGGGTAGTCTAACCGTTTTGTATTTCCCAAAAGGCATAGTTGATGATTAGGTGGTGATTATGTCTGGCTATTGTCCATATCAAGGAGTCTGGGGTATCTTCATTCTAGCGAATGAGGTTTCTTTCTGTTGCATTGTGAGTATATTTTCGTCACTAGAGCCTGGCCCAAAAGTCCTAAGGTATTTTTAGCCCTCTCCACCAGATCTTGGCACTGAGCATTTTGTTCAAAGTAGAGGGATCCCCGATTCCTAGACCCCCTTGAATATTAGGTCGACAGAGCTTCTCCCAACTGATCAGAGCGAATTTGTTCCTTGTTTTAATTCCCTACCAGAGGAAATTTCTTTGCAAAGCTTTGATGGCATTGAGGATGTTGTTTGGGGCTGCGAGAGCCAAGAAGGTATAGACAGGTAAAGCTTGTAGGAAAAATTTGAGGAGGATGAGGTGACTCAAGAATTTGAGTGCACGATAGGTCCAGAAGGAGAGTCTTTTTGCAAAGGAGGTAAGGAGGCCTTCCCAGGAGTTGTTTCGGAGGGCTTTTTCGAAGAGGGGATGCCAAGGTATTTGGACGGAAGGGAGATTCGAGTGAAACCTAGGATGTCTACAATGTGGAGCTGAATTGGAAAAGAAGTATTAAAAAAGAATATCTGGGACTTGTCCTTGTTTATGTCCATCCCCGAGGCTTCACGGAAGGTATTGAGGATTGAGAGAATGATGAGGGCCTCTTGGACTATTGGGGATCCCATCATCAGAGTGTCATCCACAAATTGGTTGTTAGAGATCAAGGGGTTGATACCATCCAGAGGTAGCCCTTTCAGCGTTCTATTTTCCACCGCAGCCTAAATTGAGCGACTGAGTTCTTCTGCTAGGATGATGAAGAGGAAAGGAGAGAGGGGGTCCCCCTATATGATTCCTCTGGTAGGAGAGAAGGGGAGAGAAGGAACGTCATTGATAAGGATGGAGAAGAAGGTCGTGGAGGTGAGGTTCAGAATCCAGGCAACCCAGGAGGGTTCGAAACCAAAGGCAAGGAGCATAGCCCTCATATAATCCCACTTAGCTTATCAAAATCTTTAGAAAGGTCCAGTTTTAGGAGCATACCTAGAGTTTGAGTCCTATGAAGAGAGTGAATGACCTTATGGAAGAGGATGACATTGTCCAGGATTTGTCTACCCTCCACATACCCTGATTGTTCTGGTGATATGATGAAGGGAAGGAGGGGCTTGAGTCATCTAGATATCACTTTGGTTAGGATCTTGTAGATGACGTTACAAAGGGATATCGGTCGGAATTTCTTAGGATGTTTCACACTCTCTTCTTTAGGGATGAGAGTAAGGAAAGTAGAATTAAGGGTCGGGAGGACCTATCCAGAGAGTCTAGAATCTTCAATGATCTCCCAAACCTCCTCTCTAAGATTCGGCCAGCAATGATGAAATAAATCGGAAGTGAGTCCATCTAGTCCTGGGGATTTTCCCTTGGGGGTGTCCTGGAGAGCCTGATCAACTTCCTCGAGTGTGATGGGTCAAAGTAAGGCCAAATTTTGGTCCTTATAAATTAAGGAGGGTATGTTCTGTGTGATCTGAGCTATAGCTTGAGATCTATCCCTCTAGGGCTCCGTTAGGAGGTTTTGATAACACTTGACCATCTCTTCTTCCAGTTCCTCATGAGTATGTCTGATTTTCCCGTGCTCTGATATGAGCTATGTGATATGATTGGCATGCCCTCTTTGGATGGTGGACCTATGGAAGAACTTGGTATTTCAGTCTCCCTCTTTGAGCCATTGGATATGGGATTTTTTCCTCCACGGGATTTCTTCTTGAACTTTTCTTTCCTCCATCTTTTGTCTGAGTGATTCTTCATGTTGTTTGAGGGGTTCAATTAACCCCATGTCCCGAATTTGACTTTGAACATTTCACATTTTTTCCATTAGTTGTATTTGGGCTTCAAATATGTTGCCAAAAGTATGCTTGTTCCAAGTTTTAAGTTTCTGCTTAAAGTTCTTGAGTTTCTACTGAAGCCGGTACATCTTGGAGCCAGTTGAAACCATAGCCTCCTCCCACCAAACGCGGGCATTCTACTGGAAGTCAGGTTGGTTGAGCTAGAACTACCCCAATCTAAATGGTTTGCGTCCTAGAGTGGCCAGGATATCTAGCCAGAGATGGATAGGCCAGTGATCCGATCCGTGGAAATCCAGGATTCTGGCTTCTAGAGTTGTGCCTTCCAGCATGAGCGAGTCCGAAAGGAGGAAATGATCCAGTCTGCATGTTATTTGGTGAGATCGTGTTCTGGGATTTGTTTAGGTGAAGGTGCCATTAGAGTTATCTGGATCTACCAGGCCTAGGTTATCAATTTGGTGCTAAAAGTCTATTGAATTTGTTTTGAGCCATCGTGCTCCTCCTCTTTTTTCATCTAGGTTATAGATCATGTTGAAGTCACCTCCCAGGACCCATCTGTTCCCTGCTATTATAATGGCTTGATGTTCCAAGCTGTGAAGGAAGGCCTGTTTGTCCCCTGAGTTGGCTGGTCCATAGACATTTCTTAGATAACCTTGCATGTTGGAGCCAATGAGTCGGTATGCCGTCGTGATGGACCATTTGGTTGTGAAGACGTTGCCCAAAGTGATTGAGCTCGGGTTCCAAAGGAGAGCTAACCCCCTTGCTACTCCCATAGTCATTGTGTATATGCCTCTCCCCTGCTTCCATCAACTAGAAAGTATCGTATCCATCTCTTCTATGGCGTATTTTGTCTCCTGAAGTAGCATGATATATGGTTTTTCTGTAATGAGCATGTCTCATAGTAGTCTCTGTTTACTACAACCATTGAGTCCCCTTATATTCCAGGATATTATCTTCATGAGGAGGGGTGGGGGGGAAGAGGTGGGAAACTATCAGATATTAGATGTATCTAACCTGAGTTGACCATGAAGTGTCATATCTCCTGAATGAGCTTGTTGGTGGATTTCCTCCCTCTTTTCTTGTCATCCTTCTGAGGTTACATTGTTATTTCATTGTATTTCCCTGGATTCCTAAGATTGCATTGGATCTGGTTGTAGATCCAGCTGACGAGTTGAGAAATATTTTATGCACTTTTCTCAGTTGATCTGGTGGGATGGTAAAGAGTTTATGATGTCTATAGGTGTGTTCCAGGTGCTCTAGACCTACTCCATCTAGATCTTTCTCATCCAGTTCCATTTCCACACATCCATCTTCTACCTCTAAGGGTTCCAGTGTTGCATTCGTAGAGCTGGTTGTAGGGATGGGTTGGGTGGGCACTTGAGTTGTCTGTGTCGGCCCTTTCTCAATATTAGAGGATTTTTTCTCTGAGGGTGGGGCTTACGAGGCTTACAAGCCTTCTAGATTTTGTTGCAATATCGCATATTGGTTGCTCATGGTTGGTTCCTTGACGGTTTGGGTTTTTGTTCACTTTCCTCCTTGTGTGCTCTTTCCCATTGTTGGTATGAATCCTTCTTTGTCTTTGTTTGCATCTGGGTTTCCCTCCTTGCTAGATGTGTTGAGGGGACAGTCCCTGAAGACGTGTCTGTGCTCATGGAACTTGCGGCATCTGAACGGAATGTGTTCGTAATCGATGGTTTGCATCCAATCCTCATCCTGGTACTCCAAAACAATAGATCCTGGTAGTGGCTTTGAAATGTTCAGATAGACACATATTCGTGCATAGGAGGTATACCTTCATTTCTTAGTGGCTTCTGAGGATTTGACATACACTCCTATTGTGTTTCCAATGCCCGCCAGGACCTCTTCTAGCCAGAAATCTTGTGGCAAGGAATATAACCTCAGCCAAACTAGGGCATGGGCAAAGTCCTCCAGTTCAGGGCTAAATTTTTCTGTCCAAAATATCAGAAAAAGACCCGCAGAGTTGAAGAAATATGGGTTGTCATCAAAGATCCGATTTCGGTCTTCTAGGTTGTGTAGGATTATGGTAAAAAAACCCTTGGAGCCCAGCTGCAAATCAAAGTGGCCTTTGGGCTTCCACCATTGATATATCCATTTGAATAGTACCTTCTCTGGGGGCCAGAGTCCTAAAAAATTTTCGATTAGGGCATAGTATCTCATGTATTTCTTTTGTTCCTCGATTTGGGGTGTGCTTACAATGTATTTCGGGGCTTGCGAGATGCATTTTCTTGGTACCCAAGGTTGAGCCAGACTTGCAGCTGGTGTAGCAGGTGTGGCTTTCCCTGAATCTATGTCCATGTCTTGATCTTTGAAAGTCCCCTTGGAAATGAGTTGTGAACGAAGATATGGGGGAGGTTCGAATGATGGGTGCTTGGAGCTGCCTTCATCTCTTCCTTGATCAGCTGCAGTGTTGTGGGAAGGGCCTCTCGGCCCTCCCTCACTCCGGAGCATAGTGCCCCTGCGAGGTGGTGTGGTGCACCAAATCAAAAGTAACCCTAACCCTAGCACCGAAATAATGCAGCCATGATTAAAATGATCGAGAACAAATATCACCTTACTAAAGGGGGAGTAGAATATATTCTTAGATCCCACAACATGAGGGTAAACACAACACTTTTTATTGTAGGACAAATGAAAAGACTAATAAACAATAATAAGAGACATGTACTCATGGTCGTCAGGGAAAAGGATGTCAGAACATCCGACGCCTTACAAGGATGTGATCCTTCTCATAAAAAAGAATTAATTTATATTGTTTCTACGTATGATGATATTTTTCACGAACTAGATGGATTACCTCCTAAGAGGGAAATCCAACATGAAATACATCTTCAGCAGGATTCTCCTCTTCCTAATGTGGGCATGTACAGGATGTCATTTGTAGACATGACAGAGATCAAAAAGAAAGTACAATATTTATTGGATCAAGGGGTCATCAGGCCTAGTTCATCTCCTTGTGGTTCTTTGATCGTGACAGTGCCAAAGAAGAATGGCACATGTTGGCACAGGGGCAGACCCAGGGTTCATCTCTAACAGCGCACCAACAAGCCCTAACTACTGGCCCTTTCGGCAACACCTGCGAAGCAGATGCAGTCTCACCCAAAGTAGCTATAGGGGGTTGCAGGACACAGGTGTATACAACCATAGGAAATGCAAAGTGGATTCACAGCAACAACACATAGCCACCTAGTTATCCTTTATCTTCCTTAAGCCTACTGTGCAAGTTACATTTCAGATCTAACAAAATACCACAATAGCAGCATATCAAATGACATAGAACATAGCATCAATCACACACAACACAAGATATATGTGGTTCACCCTCTCCCTAGGGATATGTCAATAGAACTGTTCTTTATGATATATTAAGATGGAAGCATACAGTTCTTATCGGCATTCTTAGCTAGCAGATCTTCTCTTCTTGTAACACCCTGTTTCCCCCAGTTTGTAAATATAACTAGACTGGCCAAGAACTATGGCAAACTCATAAATGAGGATATGTGATGTAAATGGACCTTGAGAAGAGGTCAATGAATGTGAATAACATTCTGAATTTATTGCAGGACTGTTGATGAGGGGATGTGCAGAAAAAGAGACCACGATGGCGGTGGAGGGCACCTGAAAAGGTAACGTCAACTTCCACCGAGAATTAAGTACCGTATTTGGACTCCACTGGCCCGGAGAACCAAAAGCGGCTCGCTGGCCCTGAAATTCAATGCCTCACAAGCTGGTAGGTGGATGGCTTGATGAGGGATGGGATGGTGAACCACCCATCCGTAGAGCCATCAGGCCTGATCGACGTGAAGGTAATCATCCCACACGCAACCTCGCGAGAGGATAAGGCGTATGGCAGAAACAATTGAGGAGGCAGATGCAAGGGGAACTCTGTCATTACGCAGAGTGAGTGATAGCAGAGAGGAAGGATTGCAACCTTCACTCCTGGTCACTGGCAGACAGAGAGATGCAGTCTCAGAGCGTCGTGGTCTCATCTCGGGGGTGGCTAGTGGTAAATCCGTTGGGAGTCGTTGAGCCTACAGTTGGGTGGAAACGAGCACCCCTCTTAGTAGTCACACCCACTTCTGGTGTTATTTCTGATAAGTATTTTATGTATTGCATCTTGAAATTCATACACTAAGATATGTATATATATGTATATATATATATATACTCACAGCACTGTGAGATTGTGAATGATTTTAGTGTAAGAATGTTTGTGAATGTTTTGATGATAATTAATGGACCTATGCTTGAATAGAGGAAGCCATGCATGACTTACGTCGATAAAAATGAATCTAATCATGCCTAGGTCGAACTAAGTCAGGTATCCAGTCCGTTCTCGGGAATTCATTTCCCTTATCTGTATCCAGGATTGCCCTGGGTTTGATCTCTTCACAGAGATTTTCCTTCTTAGAAAGGCTTACCAAGAACCGAGAAAAAGGACTTGGATGTGCAAGCCTTAGCAACCCTGTATGAAGAGGAATGACACTCTTCAAAATCCCGAAGTAGCAGCGTAAGGATAAGTATTGATCAACGGATGAGATCCTTTCGGGGAACCTGCGGTCATTTACGACCGTTAAATCGAAGGAACGAACGAGGGCGTTAATTGCCTTAACCCTTTTTCCCCTATCTTCGAGGATAGCGAGGAAATCTGAATCGTAGACCCCCAGGTTCCATGAGAACATCTGGACCGTTGATTTTTCCACGTCCAAAGAGTAGTAGAAAAGGGCACGGTATCGGGACCGATCTGACTCATCAGATCTGAACTAGGAATCCCGACAGTCATTAGATCTTTAGGGAGATAGACGAGGGTTAAGCCTCGCGAATGGGGGAAAAATGGATCCGAGCCGTCCATCCAAGGAGGACAGGTGGCAGAGATCCAGGGAACTCATGAACTCGGAGGTTCGCGAGATGGGAGTCCAAAAGTTGGATGATCCAAGTCGCGAGTGGTGACGTCACGAAAGGATCTGAGCCGTCCATCCGAGGAGGACAGGTGGTAGAGGTCGAGATATCTCGTGAACTCAGGGGTTCGCAGGGTGAACGCTGAAGTAATTGGTGTTAAAATTCGCGAGGCGCGAGGACACGAAGCAACGAAGTGGCGAGAGGATCAGAGTCGTCCATCTGAGGAGGACAGGTGGCAGAGATCCGGTGATCTCATGAGCTCGGAGGTTTGTGGGGTAGGAGCCCAAAAGTTTGGATGCTCCAAGTCGCCAGTGGCGAAGCCACGAGTGAATCAGGACCGTCCATCTGAGGAGGACAGGTGGCAGAGATCCAAGGATCTTGCTACCTCGGAGGTTCGCGAGGTAAGAGCCCAAAGTTTGGATGCTCCAAGTCACGAGTGGCGAAGCCACAAGTGAATCAGGACCGTCCATCCGAGGAGGACAGGTGGCAGAGATCCAAGGATCTTCCTACCTTGGAGGTTCGTGAGGTAAGAGCCCAAAGTTTGGATGCTTCAAGTCGCAAGTGGCGAAGCCACGAGTGAATCAGGACCGTCCATCTGAGAAGGACAGGTGGCAGAGATCCAAGGATCTCGCTACCTCGAAGGTTCGCGAGGTAAGAACCCAAAGTTTGGATGCTCTAAGTCGCGAGTGGCAAAGACACGAGTGAATCAGGACCGTCCATCCGAGGAGCATAGGTGGCATAGATCCAAGGATCTCACTACCTCGGAGGTTCGCGAGGTAAGAGCCCAAAGTTTGGATGCTCCAAGTCACGAGTGGCGAAGCCACGAGTGAATCAGGACCATTCATCCGAGGAGGACAGGTGGCAGAGATCCAAGGATCTCGCTACCTCGGAGGTTCGCGAGGTAAGAACCCAAAGGTTGGGCACTCCAAGTTGCGAGTAGCGAAGTGCCGAGAGCCAAGCACGAGAGAACACATGGCAACACTTCAAGGTGGGGGCACGTGGGAGAAGGGCATGAAAGCTCAACACTTGGACTTACGAAGTCACGAGTAGCGAGAGGAGCTAGAGTTTAGCCTAATCGGCAGTCATGCGTAGAGGGCACTGACAGAAGGAAGCTATACCCATTTCGTGATCTCGGGTATCGGTGATTTGTGAAGAAAACTGGAAGGCCTTTGATTCACGACTCGCAAGGTCACGAGTTGTGAAAGGTGCCTAGTTTGTTTGGCCTACGGTCCTAACCCACGATCACAGGGATGGTGAACAGGGAAGAACTAGCCCACACTAGACCCCCGTAGGACTTCGAGGATTCTGTTCCTTGAGGAAGAACAAAAATTNTTATCCTAATCGGCAGTCATGCGTAGAGGGCACTGACAGAAGGAAGCTATACCCATTTCGTGATCTCGGGTATCGGCGATTTGTGAAGAAAACTGGAAGGCCTTTGATTCACGACTCGCGAGGTCACGAGTTGTGAAAGGTGCCTAGTTTGTTTGGCCTACGGTCCTAACCCACGATCACAGGGATGGTGAACAGGGAAGAACTAGCCCACACTAGACCCCCGTAGGACTTCGAGGATTCTGTTCCTTGAGGAAGAACAAAAATTTGTATTATTTAGGTAGTGGATATGTTACACCTCTTCTCTCTCTTTCTCTCCCCTCCCTGTGCACCCAGCTGCAGGGTTGATCTTCGCACCCAGCTGAAGATCTTACAATACCAGAAGGCTCTGACACTCAGCACTTCTCTCTCACACAATAGTACTCACTCAATCATACAATAACAATGAGCCCTCAACCAACTTAGCACCAACCCATCCCAGGTCATTTAGACCTTTATTTATACATCACAGTATCTCTCGGACACCCTTAGGTTGAAACCTAAGTGTCAAAACCCTAGATACCAAAACCCTAAGTGTCTAAAACCCTAGGTCAACTTGACCCGTCTTTCCAGGGCTTCGCCATCTTGTCTTTCCTTCCTTCACGTGCGGTGCTTCAAAGCATATGTTGACATATTCTCTCGCTTGTTGAGTTGTCCACGATCCTTCTTCCTTATTGATCTGTCATCCTCGATCTCTTCATCCAATGGCTTGCTTTCTCTTACGTCGCTCTGTCTTTTCTTCTCTTTTGATCACTTTGACCCAGTATCAATCACTATGTCTTCCACAAAATTCTCATTTTTCCATTTCTCCCTTAATCTTTGCTTGCTTCCATAACCAAGGGACAACAGGCCCCCAACACTCACCTGTGACTCATCCTAAGGCACTTAAGGTTTGAAATTTTTGTTTCATTTCAACTTCAGACTGCGCAGGGTAGCCTGTGCTTTCTTCTTTGTCTCTCCCTTCTATGTGTAGACTGCCTTTTTTGTGTCGGGTACCCAGTTTCCACTGCACCTAGTGCCTAGACCCTTTTCCTTTTGCTTTTACTGAGAGCTGCGAGGTAGTTGGTTGTCATAATACAATTTCAACCGGCTTTCATTCACCAAACCTTCCTTCCATTCTCCAGTCAAAGTATTCAACTGCGCAGCTCCTCCTTCTGTAACATAGGAAATCTCATATGGCCCAATCCCATGCGTCCTGAACTTCCCTGGATGCCTCATGAACTTACTTTAATATACCAATACCAAATATCCTTGCTTGAAATCTTTCTTCTTGATGTGTCTTTCATGGTAGGCCTTTTCTCTTTCTTTCTAAACCTGCTGGTGAAATCCTGCAATAAATTTGTCTTCTTCCAGTTCAACCAACTACGCAAGCCTCTCTTGCACAGTGCCAGTGTCATCCATATATGTAAAGGATGCAATTCTTAGACTAGGAACCAAATATTCCATGGGTACAACTACTTCTAGACAATAGACCAATTTAAAGGGGGTCTGCATGGTCAGTTTATTGCAAGTGGTTCTATAGGCCCATAATACTACTGGTACTCTCAAATCCCAGTCATCCTTGTTCACGCTGCATATCTTCATCAGCGTTGTCTCCAAGATCTTATTGAATTCTTCAATTGTCCCATTTGCTTGTGGATGATAGGGCGTTCTCTTCTGATGGTGAACTTCAAATTCCTGATTCAAGGCTTCAATAGTCTTGTTAACAAAATGTGCACCTTGATCACTCATAAGGATCTTTGGGAATTCAAACATGGTTATGATATCATCAAATATTAAGCATGCAGTTGTAGTTGCACTACAGCCCTTAAATACTCTTGCTTATGCCCATCCGGTCAAATACTATGTCGCAGTGATTATGTATCTATCTCTGGTGCACTTTCCTGGTGGTTTGGTAGGTCCCACAAAGTCGATGGCCCATTTCTCAAATGCTTGTAGGGTCAGTTGTGGTGCTAAAGGCATCTCATCTCTTCTAGATGTCTTCCCAACTATTTTTCATACATCACAAGCCTTATAGTATTCCTTAGCATCTTTGTGTAGAGTAGGCCACCAAAGGACAACCCTAAGAATATTTTTCATTATTTCTTTCCCTGTGTAGTGTCCTCCTGTGATGCCTTCATGTGCTTCTATGAGGATCAATGGTCTCTCTGCTTACATAACACACCTCCTCAATATCTTATCAGGTCTAATATTGTATATGTATCCAACTATAAGTGAAAAATCTACAGCACGCACTACCAAATGTTTCTTCTGAGTGATTATATATTCACTAGGTGCCATTCCTGTTGACAAGAACTGCACTATCTCCGTGAAGTAATCATCAACCTTCCTTATGGCCAGCAACTGTGCATATGGGAGTGTATCCTCCAAACTAGTAGGCTCTTCTCCATGTTCCAACCTCGACAAGTGGTCAGGACCTTTGTTCATTCTTTCTGGCTTAACCATGATCTCAAAATCATATTCCTAAAATAACAGAAGCCATATGCATATTCTCCCCCCCAACACTCGCTTGTTGACTAGGTATTTCAGTATGGAGTGATTAGTAAACATTTTAAAGTGTCCTCCCAACAAGTAGTGGAGAAACTTTTGCAACGCATACACCATGGCTAATCCTTCTCGCTCTGTGGTGGTGTAATTAATCTCAGTTGTTGATAGCTTCCTACTAGCAAAGGCTAACGGGTGGTCAATGTCTTCAGCTCCCGTTTGTGCTAACATTTCTCCTAATGCAATAGAATATGCATCGACATGCACATGAAATTCCTTACTCCAATCTGGGAAAACCAGAATGGGCGCAGTAACCATTTTTTTTTTCATTGTGTCGAAGCTTTGTTGGCATTCTTCTATCCAATGAAACTAATAAACTTTCTTTAGAAGCTTCTCCATGGGTGTTGTGATCTATGTCTAGCCCTTAATGAACTTCCTGTAGTATCCAGTATGTCCCAACGCAGTGCGCAGCTGTTTGATTGAAGTAGGAGGGGGTAGATCGACTATAATGGCAATCTTGGATGGATCTACCAGCAATCCCTGCTTGCATACAATATGGCCCAACAGTACTTCGAAGGGTGAAAAGAAGATGCACTTTTTCAGGTTCAAGGCAATCTGAAATTGCCTGCACTTATCCAAAATTAGTCTTAAACATTCAATATGATTTTGCAAAATGTTGAAAACAGTCCATTCATCAAAGTATGCTTCCAGGAATTTATGTAAAAACTCCTTAAACGCTTCGACCACCACCCTGGAAAAGATGGCTGGTGCATTCTTCAATCCAAATGGCATCACTGTATACTGGTAGGATCCTTGGCAATCTGGATCTGATGGTATCATGAAAATCCATCTGTAAAAGAATATACCTCCTATCCTCCTACATTGTCTAGCACTTCGTCAGTGAATGGTGTAGGGAATGGGTCATGCAAATAGGCATCATTCAGCTTCCTAAGATCTACACAGATCCTGATTTCTCCTATCTTCTTATCTTGTACCACCATAGGGCTAATCCATTCTGATTCTTCAACAGGTTCTATGATTCCTGCTTCCAACATTCTATCAAGCTCAATCTTCACTTTCTCCTTATATTTAGGGTTCAATATGTTGGGTCTCTGTTTGACTGGAATTGCATTTGGTTTCAAAGGGATCCTCATTTCTCCCATGGGTACTTTAATGCCCTTCATATCAGTGAACTTGGTTGGAAACAAGTCTTGATATTCATGCAGTAATTATGTGATCTTGTCAATAGTGGCAACATCCCAATAATCTCCAACATTTGCAAGATTTGGTGTCTATTCTGTTCCAATGTTGACTTTTTTTATTTTGATTGGTTGTCCAACAAAAGGTAGTTCGACTCTTGGTCCTTCTACATCTCTTTGGCCTTCTGTTTCTGTGATGTTCACATTCTTAGGATCATCGTCTTCAACAAAATTGATATTGTAATAGCCTTGCAACTTCTGAAGAGGTGTAGTCCATTCATCCTCTTCTTGCTCCAAAGGGAGGCTACGTGCCTCCTCGAACACTTTATGTCTTACAAACTGTAATGCCTAATCTACTGTAGGATATTAGCTTTCAGACAAAAAGGTAGTTACAAAGTTCTGGGTCATACCTTCCCAATCTGCAATGATGAGGTGCAATTCTACTTGAAGATACCAATTGATGGGAGTTGTGTCTAGTGTGTTAATGAATTTGTGTACCCATTGTTCTTGAGGAATGTTTCTCCAAGCTTCCTCGCAATGCCGCACATGGTCCTTCAGACAACTTCAACCTGTGTACCTAACTTCATAGCCTTCTACTTGCTCTGAAAATTGCATTGTCATCAAAGTGCGACATTGTACCTAGTCTGTAATATTTTTTGTGTGTCCCCCACCATCTCATTGGAGTTGATTTCAATGCCTCATCCATTTCCAACAATCTTTGTGGTGTTGGTACAATCTCTTCAAAGTCCAACAAGAATGCTTCTAAATGATTCAGACCATCAAAGGTGGGCAAGTTACTTATTGTTGTGTCAATCCAGTGAACTTATCAGGTTAATCTAGCACATCTCCTTGTAGATACTTCATACATTTTGTTCTACCAGTTCTCCGGTGATTCTTATGAATCTGATGAGCATGCGTTGTCACTTTGCCAGTTCAAATTCCCATCTGTTGTAGGATTAATCTAATCCTTCTTTCTCGTTGTTAATTTGTATATGTTTTCTAGTTCATATGTGTGGTCTTCTTCTCTGATGGGTTATGTGTATCTTTGACCTTCATTGGGATCCAAAGGTGCAATGACCCTAAGGCCATCTCCTTCAAATGTCATTATTCTTTTCTTTAAATCAACCAAAGTGGAATTATTGAAAGCCCAATCAATTCCTAACAGCGCAGGGTAAGGAAAATTATCATCAACTATCTCAATCACCTCAAAGTCTGCAAACGTCCTTACTCCGTCAATGTCCATAGGCACATGCTCCAGTCTTCCAAAGGGGATTACAGCTTGTTGATTACCCATCCTAAGCCTTATAGTGGAACAGATAAACTTAGGTTTTCCCATCAGTGCACAGGTCTGCTTCGTCATGACATTGACCTCCGACCCTAAGTCGAGGACCACATAGTCTATATCGTACTCTCTGATCTGAGCATTAAGGTGTAGTTATTTATTTGTCCTTCTCTTCTTGGATAGTTGATGTACTGCTTTATTCAGCAAAGGATCTACCCTTCCTACCAAATTTTATAGTTCTTGTATGGCTTTTTCATCTTTAATCAACTCAATAAACATACACAATAAACTGATAAGTTTACTCACCTCTTTTCCATCTCTGGGTGAAGTATACTAATCAAATGACATAGGCATTCCATATTCTCTTACTTTTGTTCAATACTTTGATGAAGAAGCCTAATCTCTTCTGAATTCCTTTCTTGCTTCCTCAAATATTTGCTTCTCTTTCCTTGGGTCAAACTCTTGTGTCTTCTCTGCAGCTTTCGTAACTCCTGATTCTTCTGTAGTCTTTCCTTGGATCACTCTGTCTTCTCCTATAACAATGCCTCCTCGTGTGATAACAGTGACTCTTGGATCTCCTCTATGAGGTTATGCTTTTATTAGTTGGTTTCCTCCTTGTTTCTCCTGAATCTTAGCCAGCAATGATGGACATTCCTCAATAACATGCTCAAATGAGTTGCAGTAGCTGCAAGTGGTACAAAGGTTCTGATAGTCCCTTGCCAAGTGTCTTGGTTGTGTGTAGTTATAATAGATGATTTGTCCTCGACCTCAACCCATACCTCCTCCTCTTCCTCTTCCTTGGAATCCACCCCGAGGGTTGAAGTTTCCTCTCCTAGGGGAATTATACTGCGTAGTGCTTCCTTCTTGTTGTACTTCACCTTGAATTTTGTATATATCCCTTGACCTTTCATGCATGAGATCATAAGCCCTACAATCATTTTCATCATTTCCTACCAACTTACAGAACATGCAATATAGATTTGTGGGTGTCTGGAAATATTTTTGCAGATAGTAACATTCACCAAGGTGATGTCGATTTCTACATACCTCACACCAAGGTAGGGTAACTTGCTTCAAAGAGCTCGGAGCTCCAGAGGCCAAGTATTCATGAAATAAGGGATAGTGTTCCTTTTCATGGCCTTCTGATTTGCATCTGATACACCAGATGTCTTCTCTTTTGTCTTTTCCCTTGTCTTTCTTCATATCTTCGACCTACAATGATAAGCTAGTTAGTTGACTCAAGATTTGACTCATACCTTAGCTGGATTCTCCCATAGGGGTTGATTCTAATTTCATGGCGATCTCTAGTGCCTCAGCCTGCGAAGCAATATGCTGTTGCATCAGAGGAACTCTGATGTGTGGTAAGAGGGAAGCAATGAAACATTCCTTTTTCTACTCATCTGGGATCTAAAAACACAAATGGTCTGTCAAAGTCTTAAATCTCTTATCAAACTCCCACATAGGTTCAGTTGTTCTCTACTTCATATATTTTAGTTATGTAATGCACTGCGACTCTGACTTAGGTTTCTTGAATTTGGAAATTAGCACAGTATTAATGGCATTCAATGGTTTAGGTTGAGCTCCTTAGATGAATTTCATGTACCATCTCAGTGCGTGGTCTCTTAGCGTAGTACTGAATTGAGCTCGTTTGACAGCTTCGCCGGTGATATTCTTAATACTCGACACAGCTTCACATAGAAACCAGTGTTGATCAGGATCTTCAGATCCATCTCCTCTAAAGGTGGGTAACCTCATCTCATCTGCTATAGATCTTCCTAGGTTTTTTAACTGAGTATGTGGTGGACTACTAGCGATAGTGCTCTGATCATTCTGATGACTTAGGTTACTCTGGTTACTTAACGTTGTTGAAGAAATAGGAGGGATAATAGTAATTACTTCAACAGTCAGCGCAGCTCTTGAAGTTTATGGATATTCTCGGCGAGGTTCCTCTGTCCTAGTGGATTCTGAATGCTCTTTGTCTGTTAGATCTGCCTCTTCTCCATTGTAGAACCCTTCGTCTCTGTATTTCTTCTTAAACAAGTTTGTGAGGTTAAATTCTCTAAATTTTTTCCCACTGCGCGTATGTCCAGCCTTTGTGTCGTTGTCGCTGTCTGATTTTTTGAGCATTATCTCTTCCGATCTGACTGATTACTGTATATTCAAGATTTTATTCTCATGCAATAGCATCTTGATCTTCAACTTCAGAAAATGTAAAAAAAATTCTCTAGGTCCCTTAAAGAAATATCTATCTGCTTGGTTATACGATTCCACTATGTCAACAACAAACTCAGTGATATACCCTCCAATGGTTCTATCAAACCAGTGATCTACTACTCTTGACATGGCATTATCAACTCTATTGACCTTCTTGATCAGCATCGTCGTCCAAACCACAGGTGGTCTAAGTCTGACTTCGAACTGGGTATCTGCTAACCTAGCTAGCCACTCATATAGCTCCCAATGGATTCCTCCAAAGAAATCTCGTGTACTTCAGTAAAGATATATCTTCCCAACCAATCCTCTGTACTAAGATTAGGGTTCTTGTTCTGGGCTTCAGTGAAGTCCTTTTCTTAATCTTTTATCCACTTTTGAATCTTTGTCTTTGATGGAAACCACCTTGACATTCCCTCAAGAAGATTCATGTCCCGACAATGGAACCATTTGTTGGCACAGGGGCAGACCCAGGGTTCACCTCTAACAGCGCACCAACAAGCCCTAACTACTAGCCCTTTCAACAACGTCTGTGAAGCATATGCAGTCTCATCCAAATTAGCTATAGGGGGTTTCAAGACACGGGTGTCTACATCCAAAGGAAATGTAGAGTGGATTCACAGCAACAACACACAGCCACCTAGTTATCCTTTATCTTCCTTAATCCTACTGTGCAAGTTACATTTCAGATCTAACAAAATATCACAATAGCAGCATATCAAATGAAATGACAGAGAACAGGGCATCAATCACACAAAACACAAGATATACGTGATTCACCCTCTCCCTAGGGCGACGTCCACAGAACTATTCTTTATGATATATTAAGATCGAAGCATACAGTTCTTATATGTGTTCTTATCTAGAAGATCTTCTCTTCTTCTCTCT
This sequence comes from Picea mariana, assembly GCA_032191745.1. Lineage (NCBI taxonomy): Eukaryota > Viridiplantae > Streptophyta > Pinopsida > Pinales > Pinaceae > Picea > Picea mariana. The sequence goes on along the minus strand of JASDQU010103069.1, from coordinate 219,495 downwards.
CTTTCTCTCCCCTCCCTATGCACCCAACTACAGGGTTGATCTTCGCACCCAATTGAATATCTTACAATACCAGAAGGCTCTCGCACTCAACACTTCTCTCTCACACAGTAGTACTCACTCAATCATACAATAACAATGAGCCCTCAACCAACTTAGCACCAACCCATCCCAGGTCCTTTAGACCTTTATTTATACATTACATTAGCTCTCGGACACCCTTAGGTTGAAACCTAAGTGTCAAAACCCTAGATACCAAATCCCTAGGTGTCTAAAACCCTAGGTCAACTTAACCCACGTTTTCAAGGCTTCGCCAACCTGTATTTCCTTCCTTCACGTGTGGTGCTTCAAAGAATCTATTGACATCTTCTTTCGCTTGTTGAGTTGTCCACAATCCCTCTTCCTTGTTGATCTATTATCCTCGATCTCCTCATCCAACAACTTGCTTTCTCTTACTTCTCTCTGTCTTTTCTGCTCTTTTGCTCACTTCGACCCAATACCAGTCACTGTGTCTTCTGCACAGTTCACATTTTGCCTTTTCTCCCTTAATCTTTACTTGCTTCCACAACCAAAGGCCAACAGTACATGGTGAATGTGTGTCAATTATCGAGCCTTAAAAAAATCACGGTGAAAAATCGATACCCTCTTCCTCATATAGATGATTTGCTTGACCAATTAAAGAATGTGGATTATTTCACTAAGTTGGATTTTCACAATGGATACTATCATATCAGGGTTGCAAAACAGGATGCATGGAAAACTGCCTTTAAAACCAAACAAGGATTGTTTGAGTGGTTAGTTATGCCATTTGGGCTTTGTGATGCTCCAACAACCTTCATGTGTGTGATGAATGATGTATTTAGGCCATTTCTAGATGATTTTGTAATTGTATATTTAGATGACATTCTTATATTTAGTGGGACTTGGGATGAACATGTAACGCATGTAAAGAAAGTATTAGATACTTTTCAAAAGGAAAATTTGTATGTAAAATTGTCCAAATGTGAATTTGGCAAGACTACACTAGTGTACTTAGGTCATATTGTAGGAGGAGGACAATTGAAAATTGGTCCTTCCAAGATTGATGTAATTGTAAATTGGCCTGAGCCCAAAAATGTAATCGAAGTATAAAGATTCTTAGGTGCAGTCCAGTATTGGAGGAGATTCATTTCAAACTTCTCATTTATTGCAGCTCCTTTGCATGCCTTAACCAATGTGAAGGACACTTTTCAGTGGGGAGGAAAGCAACAAAAGGACTTTGACGCTTTGAAGGAAAAAATCAGTACCACACCGGTAATAGCACTGTTGAATCTTTAGTATCCTTTCGAGATCGAGATAGATGCCAATGGATGCGCCCTGGGTGCATTATTGATGCAATATCGTAAGCCTACCTGTTACCACTCTGAAAATTTTAACCAAGTTGTTGTTAACTATCCTACATATGATAAAGAGTTATATGCATTATTTCAAAGTGTAAAGAAATGGAAGCACTACTTGTTAGGGAAGGAAACAAGCATACATATATATCACCAACCCTTACAGTATCTCCAAGTACAAACCAAGCTGCAACAATCTCGGCATTACAGGTGTATGGGTTTTCTTCAATAGTTTCATTTGGTAATCAAATACAGAAAGGGTACAAGTAACAAGGTAGCTTATATTCTTTCTAAACCTCCTATTATTGATTTTATTATTTTGAAGAATGCTTCTTTATCTCATGATAGCTATGTGGAACAATATGTTTTTGATGAAGATTTTAAAGAGGTATTTGAGAAGCTAACCCATGGTGCAAAGGTAGAGAACTATTGTCCGCAGGGAAAACTACTCTACCATCTTGGAAAGCTATTTTTTCCTACAAGTGAACGAATCCATGTAATACGAAAAGCTCACACTTCTCTTGTGTCTCAGAATTTTGGGGTAGGAAAAACTGTGGCTCATCTGCAAAGGTTTTGTTACTAACCTCAGATGAAATAAATTGTAACTAAATATGTAAAGGGGTGTGTGATGTGTTCTACTTGTAATCCCACTAATTGAAATTGGGGCTATAATCACAACTTCATGTCCCATCCCTTCCATGGGAGAGTATCTCCGTGGATTTTGCAGGGGGTTTACCAATGTTGAAAAGGGGTCATGACTATTTGTATGTTGTAGTGGATAGGTTCAACAAGATGTGTAACTTGATGCCATGTAAAAACCAGATCATTGTTGAGCACACTAATAATCTCTTATTTCAGTATGTTTGGGTTCACTTTGGGTTACCCACATCTATTATCTAGGATCGAGATACTCAGTTCCTTGGATATTTTCGGACAATCTTGTGGAGAATGATGGACACCAAGTTGAAGAGGAGCATTGTTTTCCATCCACAGACCAAGGGATAGACAGAGGTTGTTAACCAAATAGTGGTACTTTTTCTTTGAGGCTACTGCAACAAGCAAGTACATGAAGCAGTCAAGGAACAGTTGGAGAAGAGTCAAGCAGAGTATAAATCTTGACATGACAAACATGGGGTTGATCATTAGTTCTAGGTTAGAGACTAGGTATGGCTTCACATCAGCAAGGAGCGATTGGAGGGTGAAGGCAAGAAACTCAAACCTATCCTATATGAACCCTTCACTATTTTGGAGAAAAGCAGTACCAATGCTTTTCATTTAGATCTTACACCTTATATGCAGATCTACTCATTGTTAAATGTGGAAAACTTGAAACTTTTTGAGCCTCCCATGATCATGGATCACAGTGAGGAAGTTTTGATACCTTCAAGTGATTAGTTTTCTCCTGAGTACTTGGATGAGTTGAACGAAGATATCATCTTGGATAGAAGGATGAGGACATCACGCAGGGGTGATGTTGATTATCTTTGAGTGGGATTAAAGGGTACATATCCAAGCAAGGCAAAGTGGATTGAGAAGAACAAGGTGAGGGAACTCTTTCCTCACTTATCTGTTGATTGATGAAATATTTTGGTGGTCCAAAAATCTCTCAGTGGGAAGGCATGATCTAAAAAGGATCCAGAGAAGACTAAGGATAACTTAAAATTCACAGAAGCACCTCAGGAAGCTCAGAATGGCGTCAGCAGACAGAGAAAGGGAAAAAATTCAAAGTCTTCAAAACTCAATGAAATTAGCATCATCTCGAAGATCACGTCGCAATATTTTCGACGGCATAAATGGCTCGTCAAACAGAGTTACGGATCAAAATATATTTGTGATCAGAGTTTTGGTCAACCTAGCCTAGTCAACAGGGATGAGTCAACATCTGTACTACTGACGTCAGCATCAGTACGGATGATGTCAGCATATGTACAGAGTACATGGCACATGTATAAGGTGACACATGTCATGATGACATCAGCATGATGAAATGGAAACACCATAGGTTACCATGTGTCACTCGTTTTTGGCCTTTTCTGGTCAATCCATGGACCAATGGAAAAGTGCCACGTGGCAGTCTGTATAGCCATGTGGCATTTGTACAGCCACCTGGAAGGTTACGTGGAAATATTTCCAGGTAGAGGTGATGTGGAAGTGATTGTGCACACAGGTGACGTGGGCCAATGAATGGTCGCCACGTGGCCCAGTCATGGGCTTCCACGTGGTAGCGGGAAAATGCACAAGGACACCCAGTAGAAAAAATTCAAATTTAGAAAAGGGGTTGGCTGGCACCAACCCCCAGTCCACCAAACAAACAAAAAATCTTCCAAATGTAATACCCAATCCACCAAAAATATTGGGGCAACTCGTCGCCAGATCTAGCAGGAGTCTGCCATATCAGACCTATACTCCAAAGTTAGCGAGGGTTCAAACTACTATATCATATTTTTACATCAGAGTGCCCAAAATGGGATTCTCGCGGGTTTGACCCCGGGACCTCCCCAACAACAAACTCTTTAACATAACCTCCACCAACCGTTTGGGATAACGCCCCTATCATTTAATCCTCCCGCACTTTTTATTTAAAAAATGGATTTTTTCAGTGCACGGGGGGGAGGTAGGGCGCGCGACAAGTTGTACCAGGGAACAGAAAATGATGCAGAAGGAGATTCATTAATGCAAACTGTAGGCACACAAAATGAGACAAAATTTCTCATGGGCCTAAAAGTGCCAGACTCAGATCGAGGCGTGGAGCTGGTTATTTTTGGGTAATTCGACACCATGAATTCAATGGTGATGTTTGTTTTCTAATCTGAGCAAAGATTCTGTAGCTTAACTCCAAAATGAGGTGTACTTATGTACTTTGCAAAATTATTTTGTTGAGTTAATAAAAAGGCCTACCCATTTGAGAGCAGGACCCAGAGACGTAGCCCACCAAGGACAAACCCCGTTATCAAGTTTTTTGTGTTCAGATCTAATGCATATGTCTCTTCATTATTGAGTTTTTCCTTCTTTATGGTGCACTTCATTTTATTCTCATTTAATACAATTATTTAATAAGTCACATCTATGAAAAGATCCCAGATCAAGATTTCCTATCATCAGATAAGGATGAGAGAGGGAGATGAATGGAAAACAACATTCAAAACAAATGAAGCATTGTATGAGTGGTTTGTTATGTCGTTTGGATTAACAAATGCACCGAGTACGTTTATGAGGTTGATTAATGAAGTACTAAAATATTTTATTAGTAAGTTTTTGATTGTTTATTTAGATGATATTCTAATTTTCAGTAAGACTGAAGAGGAACATTTGAGACATTTGAAGTTGGTGTTGAGAAGGTTGCAGCAGGAGAATCTATTGGTGAATTTGAAGAAATGTTCTTTTATGAAAACAGAACTTGTATATTTTGGGTTTGTAATCTCTTCAAATGAATTGAAGATGGATCCAGATAAGGTGAGGGAAATACAAGAATGGCCTTCTCTAAGAAGCATGTTTGAAGTAAGGAGTTTTCATGGGTTGGCGAGTTTTTACAAGAAATTCATCTGGAATTTCAGTAGTATTTGTGCACCCATATTGGATACCATAAAGAAAGAACATGGATATTTTAATTGGATAGAAGAAGCTAAGAAGGGAGTTAGAGTGTTGAAAGAAACGATAACAGAACAACCTATTTTAGTTCTGCCAGATTTTAAGAAGACTTTTCAGGTCAAATGTGATGCGAGCGAAGTAGCCATTGGTGCAGTTTTAAGTCAAGATAATAATCCTATTGCTTATTTCAATTAGAATTTGAATGATGTTAAGAGGAAGTATTCAACATATGACAAGGAATTTTATGTTTTAATTCAATATTTGAAAAAATGGAGGCATTATCATATTCTGAAAGAGTTTGTTTTGTACACTGACAATCAGTCTTTGCAATTTATAACCAAACAAGAGAAGTTTAACCAAAGACATGCCAAATGGGTAAAACTCATGCATAATTTTACTTTTGTTATTAATCATATTAGTGGAAGCGCTAACAAAGTCGCAGATGCTTTGAGCAGGAGATGTTTGATCTTCCAGGAATTCCAAGTGGAGACTTTGGTATTTGAACACCTCAAGAGGATGTATCAGGAAGACCCAGATTTCAAGGAAGCTTATGAATCATTTGAGAACCCTTTTCTAAGGGACATAAATCAATGGACGGAGTATCTGATACAAGACGAACTATTAATCAAGGGAATTTAGTTATGTATCCTGAAATGGTCAATGAGGGACAATTGCTAAAGGAGAAACATAGTGGAGGATTGGTTGGACACTTTGGCCATGATAAAATGTATGCACAGTTGAGTTCTTCATATTATTGGAAAAGTATGAGGTGTAATGTGAAGAATTTCATGGATAGATGTTGAATCTACCAGCATGCTAAAGGAAATCAGTATAACACTGGATTCTATCAGTCATTGCCTATTCCAGATAGGCCATGGGATGCTATAAGTATGGATTTTTTTCTGGAATTTTCAAGAATCCAGAGAGGAAATGATTCAATATTTGTAGTGGTTGATAGATTTGTGAAGATGGCACATTTCATATAGTGTCACAAAACTAGTGATGATACTCGCATAGAGAATTTGTTTTTCAAGGAGATAGTGAGATTGCATGGGTTTCCCAGGCGTATAGTTTCAAATAGAGATACTAAATTTGTGGGAAACTTTTGGAGGACCTTGTGGAGGAAGCTAGGGACAAATTTGTCTTTTAGTTCCACATATCATCCTTAGACAAATGGACAGACTAAAGTGGTAAATCAAATCTTATGGAATCTGTTAAGGATTTTGTTCATTGAACATAATAGTCGGTGGGATCAAATTATTCCCCGAGAATATTTTTCATATAACGACTCACTGAATAGGAGTAATGGTAAGAGCCCATTCCAGATAGTATATGAGATGCATCCAAAAGGAATTTCAAATTTGGGAGATTTGGGACAAGATGAATTCCAAAGTGCAGGAGCAGAATATTTTTCTGCAAAGATGCAGAAGTTGCATGATCAAATCAAGGGACAGCTATAGGATAGCAGCTAGAAATACAAGAACATAGTAGACTAGAAAATAAGAGAGGTGAATTTTGAGATTGGAGATCAAGTCTTAGAACACCTGAGGAAGGAAACATTTATGAAAGGGAAATATAACATGTTGAAGATGAAGAAGATAGGACCTTGTAAGATCCTCAGAAAATTTGCTACAAATTCTTATGAGATTGAACTGGGAGAGGACATTGGAATATCACCAATATTCAATGTAGAAAAGTTATACCCTTATAGGATGGATGATACAGAACGGACATATGATCAAGAGAAGATTCAGTGGAAGCGACAGATGCCCATAGCAGAGAAGCCGCAGATAGAGAATATTTTGAATCAGAGGATTTCTAAGAATACCATGAGAAAATTTTATTATGAGTATCTGGTTAAGTGGAAAGATCATCCATTAGAAGATGCCAGTTGGATAACTCAAATCAATATCCAAAAGCATGGAAATGCAGTGTAGGAGCTCATGGATAGGATTCCATGAATCATTTTGTCCAGAGGAGTATGATGCAGGAGCATCGCCATCAACATTCAATGGGGCCAAGTGGAGGATAGATCATCATCCAGCGCGTGTATTCAGATTAGTTTGGATTCCAAGCAAAGCGTGTCACTTTAATATTTTGGAAGTATTGTAATTAAAGGCCCTTTAAGATTTTGAGGCTAGATCCATTGTAAACAATCCAGGATATTGTAATTTCTTTAATGCCTAAATGATTGTACACATTTCGATCATCGACTCGTATATATATTGTAAATGGTTATTTAATTGTAATAATATTAGTGGTAGAATGCTTTAATTATGATGTGAAAGCACTAGAGTAGTCAGAAGGAATGCTCGAGAAGCCCCTTCATGTATAAATGTATGTAATCTATGACCAAAGGAGGTTATTGGAGTTTATTGTAATGGTTTCTAAGGTTATTTTGATTGTTGTTGAAAAGAACTGTTGTTGAGCGAAGCTAAAGGCTGTTGAGCTCTTTGTAAAAAACTTTCTGAAGGAATATAATAGAGGAGATTTGCTTCACATGTCTGAGTCTACTTATCTCTGAGTTATTTGGATAAAGTTATGTTATCTATTTTTTGTGTTTATATGCATGTATGTGTATTTCATGGTTGAACGAATGAACCTTTGATGTTCTACAAGTTTCAATTGTTTCTCTTCTAAAATCTTGGTCCAAGGAGTGCACAATGCCCATGCAAGGAATGCGAACACATAGTCATTTTTAGACTCAATATATCAGGAGAGATAGAGTGAATTTTATAGAGTGAGTGCAAGGAGTCCACCTATGCTATTTTGCATATTAAATCTCGAAGGATAGGCCCATGCAAGATGTGAACAAGGAAACCACTTAGGAAAGTGTTGAAAAGGTTCAAAGGAGAGCGAGCACAAAGAGTGCGCGGGAGATTTTTCTAAGTCTCAAGCTTAGGAAAAGTAGTGGAAGTGTGCGCTAGAAGATAGTATAGGTTCCAGACTGGGGAGTAGTGCAAGGTGTGTGTCAAATCCTAAGTCCTTTAGAGTTGGTAAATCTCAGGAAGGATAGTGAGATCTAGTTCTAGAAAGGAAGAATCCCCTTTGTTTAGAGGACTAGCAGACGAGATCCGTTTAGAGGGAGCCAAAAGTTTTCACGACCATTGGATCTAGAGAAGGTGCACAGGTGTTAACCTATTTAATACCTTTGGACTTCGTGAGTTTGGAAGATTTTAGGTGTGTGTCATAGAGGAGAAAAATTTCTCGAAGTCCTAGGATCTAAAGTTAATTGGGACCATCCGTAGACGAGGACACGTGTTCGTAGATAAATAGTTATCTAGAAGTCTAGTTTTCTAGTGAAATTGAAGAGTTGTTGCAAGATAACGTAAAAATTTTGAAGCTCTGAAGCCCGGAGCAGATCATGACTATTGGCGTCAGGGTCACGTTTCAAAATATTGCTAGTGATTCGGGAACCCGACAATCCAGGAGAATGGAGGTGTGAAGTGTTTTAGTTAGAGAACTCCTAAAGGCCCAAAGGCAGGAGTATATCTTAACCATATTTTGAGAGGGACACATGGATCGTAGGTCCTGCCCTTCGCTAGTTCAGAACTCCAGAGGATTTTAAGTGTTGTATCGCAGAAAGTTGCGAAGCTTGGAGCCGTCAAATTTGCAAGTTTGGAGTTCATTCATTCATAGGTATCGCATTTTGGATTAGGGAAGACTCCCAAAGCCTGGATTCCTGAAACTACCATGAACCGTATATCACAGTGCGTATTGAGAGTCGTCGATTGCCGCCTATGTTCGGCTATTCATAAATTCGGCGTTTGGGAGGATTGTTGTGTGTTGAAGCTGGAACTCCCGAAGCTCGGAGCTCTGAAGTGGTGGAGTTCCTAATGTTTAAAGGGTTTAGCCTTCGGTTTTGGCCCAAGGTCATGTAAATTTCTCCGCTGGAGTAATAAGACCCTCGCAAACACAATTTTGCGCGCAGGGAAAAGAGAATAGGAATGTGTTAACGAATTTCAAGGGTTCATCAAGAGCCCAAGAGATAATTAAGCTCCTTAGTGTAAACAATCCTTATATGAGGAGGTCGCGTGAGCCCCTAGGAGTGGTGGGGGTTTTCATCACACTTCTTTTACAACATCTAATATATAGTTTCATTTGTCAAATATTGGCAGCAGTGAATGATCTTTGGCACAAGTTTCTTTACACTACATGGAAACTAGACGATACAACTCTTCCCATAGGCATGTGCGCAGAGTTTCCATGTAGCAACTCTCCCCATAGGCCTGTGGGAAGAGTTATAGATGCTACAACTCTGCCCACATGCCTGTGGGCAGAGTTTCCATGTGGAAACTACATGGAAACTCTTCCCACTGGCTTCAAGGGGTAATTCAAACTATTGAAAGCATGAAAAATTGCACTTGCAGGTGTGCAATGCTTAAACTTGTGAATAATCTTGTTAGAATGTACAATGTTGTTGGAAAAATAGGATCGTGGAGAAATAAAACAAAAAAAATGCGGAAATAAAACACAGAAGATACACAATACAATAGAGATGTGGATATACGTGGTTCACCCAGTGTGGGCTACATCCACCAAAGAAATTTCTAGGTCCTTCCTTTATTATTATCCAGCAAATTAAGGGATACAACCTACAGCACACCCGCTGTAAATTCCTCTTCTTTATCTCACAATCTCCTCACTCATAATACAATATTTGCAATCATACATAGCTGCAATACATTTCCCTCATAAAAGAGGGTTGCCTTCTAGGGAAAAAAAACCCTAACATAAATTCCAGTGTCAGATCTGTAACCTTATAAGGAACGGTCCAGATTTACAAGGAAATTTCAATATACATTTACAAGGAAATTTTTCCTTCGGGGAACGTTGTCCTCCAAACCCCCGTCGGGGGCCCACTTGCCCCCAGACCCCCCAGCCGGGGGGATAGCCCCCCCGGACCTCGCAAGGGGGGTAACCCCCCTTGCACTCCCCCCACGTGGATGAGTGTACATTCTTCTGGGTTGTAAATTCTTCATGGGGCGTAAACACGGCTGAAAACAAAGACCTCTGAATCAGGAAGATAATCAAGCTCCACAACCAACAATATCCCACTTTGAGATTGATCTCAAAAACGCCACCACTATTTTATATGTTGGACTATGATCCTTCTTGGACCTGGAAAATTTCTAATCTTCATATTCATGCTTGAAGACCAACTGAAACTGAGTAGGAACTCAGTTTCTCCCTTGTTACTCCCTCTGTTAACATGTCTGTAGAATTCTGGATAGTGTGTATCTTTTCCAACTTCAAATTTTCATGTTCCAAGATGGATCGTATGAAATGGTACCTGAGATATATATTCTTAGTCTTCGAATGGAAGGTTGATTTCTTTGCAAGATGAATGGCACTCTCATTGTCACAATATAACCTGTTATTCTCCTACTTCTTTCCCAATTCCTCCATAAACCTCTGTAACCAAATCATCTCTTTACTAGCCTTTGTAGAAGCAACATACTCTGCCTCTGTTGTTCAAAGTGAAACAACCTTTTGTTGTTTCAAAATCCAACTTATTGTTGTTCCGCCTATAGTAAAAACATACCCTGTGGTGCTCCTCCTGCTATCGTTATCACCTGCCATATCTGAATCAACATATCCCTATAGAACAATGTTTGAACCGCCAAAACATAATGCATGAGTAGAAATACCTCTCAAATACCTGAGAATCCACTTTACTAGCTCCCAATGTTCTTTACCTGGATTGTTCATATATATGCTATCAACTCTCACTACATGTGCAATATCTGGTCTTGTGAAAACCATCGCATACATCAAGTTTCCAACTGCTGATAAATAAGGGACCTTGGACCTGTATTCTATCTCCTCCTATGTCTTGGGACACATTTTCTTAGTTAATTTGAAATGGTTGGCCAAAGGTGTACTAACTGGTTTTGCATTCTTCATTCTAAGCCTCTCCAACACCTTCTCTATGTACTCACCCTGAGACAATGTCAATTTGCTATTTTTCATGTCGCTTGTTATTCTCATACCAAGGATTTTCTTTGCAGCACCCAAATCCTTCATCGCAAATGAATTAACTAATTTCTTCTTGAGCACATTTATATCTTGCATATTAGTCCCTGCAACAAGCATGTCATCTACATACAATAGAAAGATAATATAGCTTCCATTTTCTATATTTTTAAAATAAACACAATGATCCGAATGACATCTACTATAACCTTGTTCTATAATAAACTTGTCAAACTTCAAATACCACTTCCTTGGAGCTTTCTTTAGGCCATACAATCTCTTCTTCAACCTACATACCAAATTCTCCTTCCCTTTGACCTCATACCCTTGTGGTTGTTGCATATAAATCTCTTCCTCCAAATCCCCATGGAGAAAAGTTGTTTTTACATCTAATTGTTCAAGATGCAAATATTCTACTGCCACAAGACTTAAAATAGTCCTAATTGAGGTCATTTTAACAATAGGATAAAATATTTCATCAAAATCTATACCTTTATTTTGTGCAAACCCTTTTACAACAATTCTAGCCTTGTACCGATGTCTTCCTTCAACTTGTAAACCCATTTATTCTACAATGCTCTTTTTCCTACAGGCAACTGAACCAAGTCCCAAGTCTGGTTATTTACCAAGGAATCCATTTCCTCTTTCATGCCTTTCTCCCACTTCTTTTTGGTGTCTACCTTCATTGCCTCTTCATAACATTCTGGTTCACCAGAATCAGTCAACAATAAATAATACAATGAAGAAGATTATCATTTAGGGGGTCTACTTAACCGGGTATATCTTCTAACAACACTTGTAGGAGTTATAGGTACATGTTTCTCCCATTGTTGTATATTTTGATTTTGTAGTTCCTTTGGAATTTATTTTCCACTGATCTCATCAAGCACTGTGTATTCTGGTTTTTCTTTTTCCTATTTATTTTCCTACAATTGATCTTTGTACATGACCTTCTCATTGAATATGACATCTTTACTCCTAATGATTTTGTTATTTTCATAATCCCATACGCAATAACCAAAATCATTAACAATGTATCCAATAAAGGTACACTTCTTGGATTTTTCCTCGAGCTTTGTTCTATTTTCTTTATCAATATGGACAAATGCTTCACAACCGAAAGTCTTCAAAAAAGAATAATTTACCTTTCTACTTGTCCATGCCTCCTCTGGAATTCTACCATCCAAAGAGCTTGAAGGTCCTCTATTTATTAATAAACAACAGTATCTATAGAATCTTCCCATAACTGTAAGGGGAAACCAGCATGCAATATCATACTCTTTGCACACTCCATGATTGCCATGTTCATCCTTTCTAACACACCATTTTCTTGTGGTGTTCTTGGAACTGTCTTTTCTCTACGAATCCCATGGTATGAACAGTAATAATCTAACTCCTTGCTGCAAAATCCACCTCCATTATTTGATCTGAGACACTTCAACCTTTTTCATGTCTCATTCTCACTAAATCTTTCCATTTCTTAAAAGTATCAAAAACATCAAATTTTTGTCGAATGCAATAAACCCAAGTTTTTCTAGTTGTATCATCAATAAAAGTAACATAATAATGAGAGCCAAGAGATGATACCTGATTTGGTCCCATACATCTGTATGCACAAGATCTAACCTTTCACTCTTCTTTTCTTTTCCGACTTTGAGAAATATGACTCTCTTTTGTTTTCCATAAACACAATGCTCACATAAATCCAAATCAATTTGTTTAATATATGGAAACAAATTTATTTTGTGAAGTATCTGCATCCCGTGCTCATTCATGTGTCCAAGCCTATGATTCTATAGTGTTGTATCCACTTCTGTAGAAGCTAAAGAGATATAAGAGTCAGTATTACCAGTACATAAATACAATGTACCTACCTTCACTCCTTAAACTATCACCAATAATCCTTTGGTGACCTTCCACACCTTATCTGTAAATATGGATATACAACCTTCACTTGCCAACTGCCCTGTTGAAATTAGATTTTTCCTTAGATCTGGAACATGTCTTATGTATTTCAACAACCATTGGTTTCCATTGCTTTGCTTTATTTTTACCTTTCCCATTCCAACAATTTTTCATGGTGCATCATCAGCCAAATGAACCTGTCCAAAATCACCTTGAACATAATCTAGAAAGTTTTTCCTATGGGGTGTGGCATGAAATGAATCCCATGAATCTACCACTCAAGACTCAGAAATATTATCTATAGAAAGAATCAAAGCATCTTGCAACACATCGCCTGTTACATTTGCTTTTTGATTTTTCTCTTGATGTCAATCTCTTTGTTTCTTTGGAGCTCTACAGTCTTTCTTTAGATGTCCTTTCTTCCCATAATTCCAACACTCTATCTTTCCAAGTCTGAATTTGGATCTTCCCTTCCTATAATTCCTGCGGTTCCCTGAGCCCTTCCCTCTATCCTTTTGTCTTCCCCTGTTCTCCATGTTCAATGCATTACCTGATGTCTCACCTGTGATTTTCCATCACATTTCCTCACTAAGGATAACACCAACAACATCATCAAATTTTAAAGTATTTGAACCAGAGACAGAGTTACTAGTTATCGCCATGACCAAGTCATTCCATCTTTCTGGCAATGAGCACAAGATTAGAAGAGCCCTGACCTCATCATCAAAGTCCACTTTTACATAACTTAGTTGATTAGTAAATGTATTAAATTCATTTAAATGATCTGCAACAGAACCACCTTCTGGCATCTTCATATTAAATAATATCTTCATTAGAAATACCTTATTTGACACCAAGGGTTTTTCATACAGTTTATTCGATGCGTCCATCAGATCCTTCGTTGTATTTTCTTTTGAAATATTGAAATCCACTAACACAGCCAGGCTCAGCCGTATCGTTCCTAGAGACTTTCTATCAAGAATCTCCCATTCTTCGTCCTTCATAGTTGTCGGCTTATTTTCTATTCCACCCAATGGTAGGAATATATCCTTATGATATAAATAATCTTCTATCTACATCTTCCATAACTGGTAGTTTTGGCCATTAAATTTCTCGACCCTAAACTTTCCATCTTCTTCCATTGCTCCCACTCGAACCAGGAACCCTCTTTTCTTGTGAGTTACCTTTCGCTCTGATACCAATTGTTAGAAAMACATGATCGCATAGAAATAAAATAAAACCAATGTGAAAATAAAACACAGAAGATACACAATACAATAGAGACACAGATATATGTGGTTCACCCAGTGTGGGCTACGTCCAAGAGAAATTTCCAAGTCCTTGCTTTATTATTATCCTGCAAATGAAGGGATACAACCTACAGTACACCCGTTGTAAATTCCTCTTCTTTATCTCACAGTATCCTCACTTAGAATACAATATTCGCAGTCATACATAGCCGCAATACATTTCCCTCATAAAAGAGGGTTTCCTTCTAGGGAAAAAAACCCTAACATAACTTCTACCACCAGATCTACAACCTTATAATAAACAGTCCAGATTTACAATGAAATTACAATATACATTTACAAGGCAATTTTTCCTTTGGGGGCTTCGCCCCCGAACCCCCGCTTCTCCCTGGACCCCGCAAGGGGGGTAACCCCCCCTATACTCCCCCACGTGGATGAGTTTACATTCTTATGGGGTGTAAATTCTTCATGGGGTGTAAACACGACTGAAAACAAAGACCTATGAATCAGGAAGATAATCAGGCTTCACAACCAACAAATGTCAAAAAACATTGTGTTTTTAGTCGTGAGGAAGACCACTCTGTGAAAAACAATGACAAGTACAAGGATAAGGAGAAAAAACCACTTTTATGGTCTAAGCATTGACCAAGAAATTTTATTTATGAATGAGGAGCCAAACCTTATCCCTAACTCGGAATTTGGGTGGGATGTAGTCCTTATCATGGCATTATTTATGTTTGTTTGTTGTCTTCATAAGAATGTTTTCCACTTTTTGTTTCACATTATAAATCTTCTAAATGATCATTGATGTTTTGTCAACTTCCTTTAGTGTTGATGCAAAGGTACTCACATTGGATGGTATTTAACAAGCCAAATATATTGGTGTTGCAGGTTAAAATCCAAAATAGAGTTTGAAAGTGTTACGGTGTATAGTTGCATTGAGTGCTATTGTCATTATTTTGAATGAAATCCAAATTACCATCCCATTGGGAAAAGAAAGAAATATTTGGAAGAGGATTTTATCTTTCTAGGGATCTTGAGACAAAGATAGATGCCTCGTTTATATATGCATTAAATCGAGTGCAAAAGAAGTAGTGAAAGTATGATATTTGAGTAGAATAAGTGAGATGAAGACATGTACATCTTATATTGATATTGAAATAAGAGTTAGCCATATTTTCCTAGTTTAAGTTGAGGGTTTGAGGTTGGAAAATATTATCTTGGGATATATTGGGAATGCTAGGAGTAACTTGGCACACCTTGGAAGAAGCTAGGAGAAATCTCTTGATTGTGAAGTTTGTGTTCTTGAGAGACCCATAATATATCTATAACTAGTAGGTGTAGGCTGCCTAGGGTTGTTTATATCCTTCCATCTTAGATTCTCTTGGCATATAATCTAAACCCTTATTGAGAGATTAAGGTTGAAAAATATTAAGATGGAAGGAGCCTAGGTTTGGGTGAAGAAGTAATATTAAACATAAATATGTATAACTATATGTTATAACTTCTTGATCATTAATTAAACATAGATATCTCTTGTCCCCCCCACCTCCACTAATTTGTGTTAAATGAATTCATGTATGCTTATGGTTTATTTGTGTAGTTTAATTCATAAAATTATTTTCCTATTTACACTAGATATTAGTAAGCAAATTGAATTTGGTTTGTAGACTAGAATCTTCCAAATAAAGAGTAAAAGTGTTCTTGTTTGCTAAAGTGTTGATGATTAGTTGACTCTTTTATGATGTGTAGCTAACATCTACATGTTGTAGTCTTCATTGATTTGTGCAATGAACATTATATATTTGACATGTTTTCTAAAATTTCAATGCAGCTTAGTTGTTGCTTATCACTACAAATATACACTAGAAAGTCGATGTTACATTTTTTAATAAAAAAATAATAATAAATGGTAGCCACATGTAAAATATTAGGTAAAAAAAAACAATTATTGCAAGAAAAACACCATCCTAAATGTAAAACTAATGACCCACAAACACCCCCAAACTCAACTTGACCAACACCAAAGCAGATACTGGGAAATAAACCTAAAATTTCATAGGAAAAATTGAACTTTGACCTAAAGGGAAAGAAAATCACACAACATGACTCAACCTACCTAGTCGCAAAAAGGAAACAATTAAACTAACATATCCTAATAAATTGATCTTTTCTTTCTTTTTCTTTTATTTTTCTTTTTGTTGTTGCTTTGATGCCACTCATCTACTCAGATTTCCAAATTCACCCAAAAAATAACTTGAGCAATTATCATAATCAAATGACCAATGTAAAAAACCATGGATATGAGGAACCATGTGTGATCACTCAACATAGTCAAAGGAAAAGCATAAACAATCATATGATAGACCCAATACATAAATCTCATGTGCATGCTTACAAATTGAAGAGACCACATATGTTGATGGTTGTTCTCTGCAATAATTTTCCAATAAAGAAAGAAAGAATGCAAGATCCTTCTACTTCCCTTCCAAAAATAAATTCTTTGTGTACTTCTCATAAGGATCAGAATATCCCTAAGCAGACTCACATGCAAAATGATTCACGAGCATCCTACCACCAAAATTTAACTCATTTTAGTGAGGCCTAGGGGGTCTTTGATTTACTAGAAGAGTTGGTTCCTTAATTAAATATTCGTAATATTCCTATCTTTTAATGACTTCTGAAGGGGAGGCATAAGATAGATTTGGTTAATGAGAGTGAGGATTTATTGACAAATTTTCTTGAAGGCATGATAACATGAAGGTTTTGAGTTTGTTAGAGATCTCATGAGGATCGAGGGAGTTGAGGTTGTTGAGAGTGATCCTAGAAGATTTTTTGGATCTAAGAGGATCCTTAGGAACTATTGAAATTATTTTGGATCTGAACTAATTCTAGTTTAGGATACTCTTGTATAAACATTGTAAGCCTAAGAGGCATTTTGGGGGGTGGCCATTAAGCGAGGAAATCAGGCCAAAGAAGAGTTTTGAGAGTGAAAAAGCCAAGTATGGCTAGAAGGCCAACAAGGAAATTTCAAGGATGATTTTAGGGGATAAATTTTGCTCATGGGCTAATTTTTCATGGTTTTCCCAAAAAAAGATTTGTCATTATAAAAAATGTTGGCCCAAATTCTATAGGATAAAATTATTTTACCTTAAAAATCACCAAAATTTTATACAAACTATATAAAATCCATAGAAATTTGAATATTTTTACAAAAATATCACCAAACACTTATAGTTGGCATATGAAGGATTAGTAAGATTCACCAAGATTTCTACATTTTAAAATAAATTTACATCCTTCAAATCATCTCTAGAAGGCATGGAGTTGCTTCATGTAAATATATGTAAAGTAGTATGCATTCTGATTAATACAAAAAGGAGAAATACTCTATATTTTCGAGTATAATTGACTGTTGGAATCCTCTGATGATTATTTAATCCCCTATATATTGTGTTAAGAAAGTCGTTAAATGTGAACTTGTAGGTTCAAGCCTATTTCCAGGTTTTAGTATTTAAACAGTGAATAATTCCCTTCACAATTGGTATTGCAGGTTTCAATGAAGGGAGTCTTGATTAAAAGTGAATCCTCTCTATAATTTGAGTAGAGAGATTATACTATGATGATCATTGATCACTGTAAGGATCGATGATCCAATTCTTCTCACATGAGGTAACTGAGGTAATCAAAATCGTCCAAATCGTGGAGTAAAGTTACAGGTGGCGTCGATCCATGGAAGATTGAACTTGGACCGTTAGATGAAAAGTTGAGGTGGAAGGTCAAATATAATGAGAAATGTTAGATCTCATTACAAATTCTAGAGTAACCCCAGTCGTCTTTCAACAAACAATTAAGTTTGGATTATCAATTTGATCGAGACAAAAAGTTGCATGACTAGTCGATCAAACCATCGATCTATGGACGTGATCGACGGCGGACAATGGATAGCACAAAAATGAAAGTGGAAGGGATTTAACAAGTAACCACTCTCGCATGGTTGGGTTCATCAAACCATCATTTGGACACGCGTCAAAAGAAGAGGTAACAGCACAATGTCAAGAGGTGGTATTGAAACCACATATTTCACTTGCAATACTTACAACGGAGCAAGTGTAGTAGATTATGCAATTTNCTCGCATAACTTGTGTGGGAAAATGGAGGAAGTGTTGATTGGAGATCAAATTTGGGACTTAAAATCGGATCACAAGCCAATTTATTTAAGTTTCTCTTGGACCAAAAAGAAGCAATTAGGGTCAAAAACTTAGTGTGTTCAACAAAATCCCCCAAATGGCAGAATTCTTTTGACTCTAGAGAATTGTAATACCTTTAAAAAAACGTTAGAGAGGCTCTTAGAAAAGGAGGAGATCTCATTTCATGGCCTTCACAGTCACAGATTAACACATTTAATTCAAAGCGCACTTGTTGAGTGCAAAAGAGCAAAAATTAAGAAGTCTGAAACAAACTGCTTTCCGGTTAATGCTTGGTTTGACGAGGAATGAAAAAAGGCAAGGAGAAGGTGGAAGCAATCAGACAAGGATAACATAAAGCTCAAAGCTTACCAGCAAATAGTAAGAAAGGAAAAGGCTGAGTTCATGGTCTCGAGGAGAGAAGAACTAATATTCCTTGGGAAAAATAACCCCAAATTGTTCTGGAAGGAGCTCCAACTAAAAAAGGTGCAAACTGAAAACAACATTACAGCTTCTAAATGGTTCGACTATGCAAGACAACTTTATGAGCAGGATCCCAAGGTTGACCCTCCTCCCTTGGTCAACATAGATACAAAACTCTTCACGGTGCAAGAGGTAGAGATGGG
>JASDQU010103069.1:189442-200490 GCA_032191745.1 Picea mariana | reverse complement strand
AGAAGTTGCAGACTACAAATACCTCAGAATTGACTTCAACAGAAATTTAAGTTGGGATGGTTGTAGAAAGAAAAGAACTTTAGGGGGTTGGAAAGCATTTTATTCTTTTCAAAACAGGGGTAGAGAGGCAGAGTTGTGGGACTGGAAAACCACTCTAACTCTTTTTGGGCTTCTAGTGATTCCAGTGATCCTCTACGGTTGTGAACTATGGGCCAGTAGCACAATCGATATGCAGTGGAAACAAATTGAGAAAATTCAGAAGCGGTTGATTACAAACAAATTCAAAATTAAAAGTGCAGTTCCTTATGCTATCCTGTTAAGTGAAACAGGGGCTGCCCCTATTGAAGCAATTGCTATGGTGCGAGTCATAAGGTATTTGAAAAAAATTGAGCAAATGGAAGAGGGCAGATGGCCTAAGGTTGTGTTTAGTGACAGATTGTGCAAAAGAAAGAAGACTTGGATGCGGCAAAATAACAAATGGTTTAGTAAATGGGGCATTTGCTTGAGCATGTGTCCTACAAAGAGTAAAGAGATAAAAACTTTTGTTATGGATAAGTTCCACAAACRTACTTGGGAGGAAGAGCTAGGGAGAAATAAGAAGTACTACATTGAAGATTTTAACCCCACTCATAACCATCAGCAAAAGGCGTACATAGGGGCCAATATTTCTTGGAGATCTAAAATTCTTATTGCTCAATTAAGGATTAATTCTCATCAACTCCGTTGTGAAACAGGGCACTGGAAAAGGCCAAAAGAAAGGTGGGAAGAAAGAGTATGTATTTTGTGCTTGTCTAGAAAAGTGGAAACAGAAAAACATTTCATTTTAGAATGTGAGGCCCTCAAAGACAGCAGGGAAAATTATGCATGTATTCTGGCAGCTAATTCTTGGGATAATCTATTCAGCAAAGAGTTTGTTGAGAAGCTGGGAGCGATTATTGTAAAACTTCATAGGAAAAGGGCCAAATACAAAAGCCAGATGGAAAAACAATCTGTCCCATAGGCTATTTTTAGCCTCGTGGACGTTAAAAATACTTTCTTTCTTCTTTCTTTCTATTCAATCCCCGTGGTGTTGTAGAGTAAAACCACCAGTGGAAAGGGAAACTGGAAATAGTTAAGTTCCATTTCAATAGCACTTGCTCACAACATTAACTCATTTGGTAAGGGGAGCTAAGGAAGGAGAGATCGAATAGAGAGCTATGCAACCTATCATATCTTATGGTCATACGGAGCCAAAAGGAAGCCCTAAGGGCTAAGAGCAAAGAAAAGGCATACGTGTCTTTATGTTTATTCATTGGTCACATGAATGGTTGTACGAGAAGAGGGGCTAGCATAAAAGACCCAGTCTATGTATCTGGCATAGAATGCACCAAAGAGATAAATTGTTAAGCTAGGATCTGATCGATTAGAGGATAGAGGGCATCAATAGTGAGATCAAAATGGGATGTTGATCCATAATGTGATCAACTTATGAGTCTTATTCTTATCGAAGTTATCCTGAAGATAAGGAGATATAGACCTGGGAAATCTTGGAATAGATAGATACTTGGTCTACAAAGAAGGATTAGAAGGAATATTTTATTGAAAACAAGAATACTTAAGGGGGTTTTAGTATTTTTATAGACTACAAGGAGTGTAGATTGCAGAGCAGTGATCCTTGGGAAGTCCCTTTGAGGACTTATAGAGAAAATAAGAATTCTAAATCTTTCATACTGTGGGTCAGACCTGGTAACAGGTCATCACAAAATCAAACCCAAAAACACTCTTGGGAAGTGTTAAAACCCTTGATTCCTCTTGTTGTCCTATCTGCTTAGAGAAAAAGTAAGTGTTCCTACCTTCTTTCCTTATTTTCCAAAGAGAATAATAGTTGTTATTTCTTTTTCCTCCTACTATTCATAAAAACACAACAATTGATTTTACTCTTTTTGCATTTTGTTTGAAAAAAACAACAATTGTTTCTACCCCTTTTCTACTACAAATATTATCCCCATCATGAAACAACTCATCTTCACCCTGTAAAGACACTCATCATCATTTTTATCACAATTATTGAGAAAAATCAATATTTCATGGTCCAAATCTTTATCTACAAGTGAAGAATAAATAGAGAATAATATTTTTTCTAACGAGGAAGAAATATCATGATAACCAAAGGTTGCACTAGAAAATTTCTCCTCTAACATAATAATATAATTACCCATTTCTATACCCATATAAACTGTGTTATCCAATTCTCGATTAAGCGAATCAACGTTAAACATCATTTTAAATTCATGTTTCAATCTGACCTACGTATTAAGACCAAATGGAATAGTGGAAAAAGATAGATCTATCTACAAAATGCCACCAAAAGTCATTCCTTAGCTCCTAGAAAGAAGCATGCCCCATGTCTCAATCACCTTGGCTACTAATACATCCATGCATATGATTCTCTCACTAAAATTTCAAATATTTGATCAACCCACATACCTTAGCCTTACTACTATCCATTTCATAAACATGTTGATATGGTATAGTGACTATTAACCCAAGATACCTCATCACACCATATGGCATGATGTTCTTAGAGGCCCCCAAGTCTAATATATAATTACACAACACCAAATCACTAACAAGCAAGGAAACATAGAAAGGTGTATCTTTAAATTTATCTCCAACAAAAACCTGTGGACAATATTCTACCATGTCAACTATGTCACTAGACTCTATTTCTTGTAAGGTATCAGTCACATGCATAAAAACAGGGGCATTTGATGGAAAACAAAATAACTACATAATAGTGGATCTCTATATGGGAATATTAATTGAGTCAACTAGAGGAACAAGGATCCTTTCCTTCAAAAGTTATTGTGAAATGTCAAACTTTACCTTCAAAAGTTATTGTGCAACATCACGTGGTCTACACCAAGATGAAGAGAAGGAATCAACAAAATTGGAAGGGGAAGGATTCAAATTTACCTTAACCTTTATGGCCTTGTCATATGGATTAAATCATTTAGAAGGAGGTACATATGGTCAATTAGGATCTATAGCAGGTTGTTGGTTCTTTTCCATTGTCACAATTGCATTAGATAACACCTAAGATAACACAATTGTATTAGATAACACCCAAGTTTATTGCATACTCTGTTTAAGTTAATTCAATGTGATGACTCTCTAAAAGGGTCACGTGTATCACCTGTTGTCAATTTTGTGGGTGGGTCTCATCATTTTCCTTCCCTTTGAAAATTCATAACTCTTATTTTAACTTTCTCAAGGTCATGGGAATCGTGAGAGGATCCTGGAGGAACATGTGAATATTTTGCTAATCAAATATGAAGTTGGCATGATTAATTGAACCTACTTTTTATTTTTAGGACTAATAATTAGATACAATGGTGATGCTACATGAGTATGGTCATTTTTCCAAAGAATGCAAACCTTCGTCCTTTAAGAAATCTACCCCCAAAAACACATATTAATGGTAGTTGGTAGAAAATAATAATGGGACAAAGTAAGTAGAAGCTTCTTCTCAATTGACTCAAAAAGGAAAGTCATCTTCCTCTCCCAATAAGTTTTCCATTATATCCTAGTTCGACTTAGATCCCAATGCCTTGATCTCTAAGTCGCTTCAACTAGTGGATTTTTGTTTCATTCTCCCCTCCTTACTCATCAATCCTTTGTGCCTCCCTTAATTGAACCTCTTTTGATTCCTAAGGAAACCCAAAATCTTGAATCGACCCATGTATTCCATATGGCCTTGCATGCAAACAATGATTCACTCCTAAATAAAAATTTCTCGCAACCCTATGTAGTGTTTAATTGGAAAAAAGACACACCAACAATGAGAGGAGGATGAAGTAGAAGAAGAAAGAATCCCAAAGAAAACTAGGAGGAAAACAAACAAGGAAAGAAAAGGGGCTCAACCAACCATATAAAGAGAAGAATTCAGTGGCTCAACCAACCATATAATCATCTCTTGAAAGTGGAATCAAACACAACTTAGTGAAAAAATTAGGAAAACAATAACTTCTTTAGATGTCATTTGGTAGTATTTCTAAACTCCGATTAGTGAAATAATTAAAATCATCTCCTACAACAATAGTGGAATGGGTAGTGGGTACAAAATAGAAGCATTTAGGGATTTATTAAAAGCATAAAGATAAGTTGTCCTTTTCATATAAGAGACAAATCTTGAAGAAAAAGTAGCTTTAGAATTAGGGAATAAACAATGGAAATCCAGCAAAAGTGGTCAATAATAACACCTAATTTTTTCATAAGCAAGAAAGAGTTAGACAACAAAGGAATAAGGTTCAAGAGATAAGAGCTTAGGAGAGAAGATCACAGATTTTGGGGTTATCAAGGAGGTTGCATGTGAATATTTTGAATCCATATACATAGAAGAGGAAGAATCCACTTTGGAAGCCAGATAAGCAATGCTACAAGGAATACCATGCTTGATATTATCTAGGCATAAAAAAAATCTATTCAGGAAAATAGAGGAGGAGGAAGTGATAAATGGGATTTGGAAATTGGGACCTAGAGCCAAACAAAGCACCAAGATATGATTGGTTCTCAATCCATTTCTATCATGTTTGTTGGAGTATCATCAAGCATGATTCATGTCTAATATTTAATTGGAATAGAAAGAAACCTAATTTGGGAAGGGGAACACACTCTTAATTTTTGTCTCTTATTTCAAAAGAAAACAATTCATCCTCATTTACTAGAGTATGGCCCATCTATCTAAGTAATTCCTCCTACAAAATTTTGATAAAGATCTTAGAAAATTGACTGAACATGAGTCTCCCAAATTCAATTTATGAAAATCAAGGTGACTTCATTGAAAAAAGATAAATCATTGAAAACATCCTTCTATTTCAAGAGGTTATTCACTCTAGTAGAAGCAATAATGAAAAGGGGACGATCATAAGAAAAATTATGGCCAATGTTTACAATCAATTATATTAATCATTTTTGTTGATTGTTTTACAAAAACTTGTATTCACTGGGTTAAAGCATGCATTGGATTCCCATGGATAACATCATAGGTATATGGTAGGTTTACCTCCTTTTCTTGGAGTAAGAGAGGGATGAGACAAGGCATTCCTTTGTCTCCACTCTTATACATTCTCATACTGACTCTTTGATAAAAAGGTTGGAGCAAGAGATAATTGTTGGAAAATTGAAGGGTATATTGATTATCCAGGGAGCCAAATAATTGAGCCACTCTTAGTTTGATGATGACACATTGCTTATGGGGGGTGCCTTTGTCACCATAACTTACAAATTCAAGCAAGTCTTAAATCATTTCATGGATTTGTTAGGAGGAAAGATCAATAAGGAGGAAAAAAAATGTATGGTTGGAATTCTTCTCCAAGGTTGTTGCAAAATATAGCTAGAATTCTAGAGTTCCCTATGGTGCCTCAATGGTATGTTCAAATATTTGGGAATTCCTATAGTTTCCAAGTTCCCAGAGGTAGATGAATAGAAATCTATTCTTCAAAAAAATAAAAAACAAGATGCAACAATGGAGCTCATAGTGGTTAAATCTAGTCGGTAGAGTGGTTTTGATCAAGTTTGTTCTATCAAGCCTACAATTTTCTTAAGGATATTCTTTGCTAGCATTGAATAGAATCATGCTAACATATTAGGAGAGATCCATAAATTTTTATGGTAAGAGGAGAATACAAAAACCAAAAATATCATCTTTTAAATTGGAATACAGTGAGTGTGGAATAGAAGAGAGGAGGATTAGATGCAAAATATCCCTTGCTCGTGAACCTATAATTGGCAAATATGGTTTTTGAGTGTATTTTATTATTGATTGTTGAGAACAGTTGACTACTGAAGTTTTTGGACAACATACTATTTTTGGATATTTTGGATATTATATGTTTGGATATGGATTAAAATATCATTGATATTAATTTTCAAATTATGAGAATGATTATAGGAGCCACAAGGAGGGATGTGTTTGATTGATTGACTAGTTATGTTTATTTTTGTTAAGAAACTAAAGGGAGTCACAAGGGGTCCCACCTACTAGTTATTATTTATTAAAGACCCTTATTATTATTATATTAATTCTTCCCCTAAACTAAAAGTTAGTTTAGTTTTAGTTAACTTAACTAAAAGAGGTAGTTGAACTACCTCAACTAATTTGGAATGCTTAAAGGAAAAATTAGAAGGAAGAACAAAGGGGAGAATAGAAGGAGAAAGCATACTAAGGTCTGCTCTTAAGTTTTATTGAGATAGTTCAGTTTTCATTCATTCCTCAATTCATTAAAAGCCTATTTCTCTTTTATGACAGCAGGTTCCTATTGTAGACAGCAAGATTCAAGGTTGAATTACATCATTCAGAGACTTGTTTTCAGAGGTGTTGATCTATCTTTGATAGTCTGTGTAGACTTGTTTGTTTATGAATTAAATTTCATGACTGATAAAGGATATTGTGTAGAGTCAAGTGGGAAGCAATATGTGGCAAGTTGATCCAGCTTTTAAAGTTCAGTTTTTTACTTTCTGTCAGAAGTCCTTTTGTATAGTTTTCATTAGGGACATCTAATTTTGACTTTGGTCCAAACTCCCTTAGGGATTTTTGTAAAGAGAATGATTCTTTTGATTTCTTGGAATGAAATAAGAGATTTTTATTCTATCTCATCTGTGTTAATATGTGACTTGGTATTTTTTCTTTTTTCTCCACATTTACTTTTGCATCTGTTATATTCAAAAATATATATATAAATGTTGAATTCTACAATAATCTTCTATTTATAAAAATTCATCCTAAGCCCTTGTAACTAATACTTGTGGATTAAGAAACAAATTTTGAGGCTATAAACATAGGGTGATATTCTCGTCTATCTTTCCTTAGCCAAGCAAGATCTGAAAATGCTTGAGTAAGATTATTCCATATATTTTCCTCAACACACATCATCCTTTTCTTGGAACATTGTGCTTGGAGATCAAATCAGCCCCATTTTTTGTGGGATCCTCCTCTTTTATGAGGGTTAATAGCATGTAAAGCATATTTTCATTATATTTTTGCTTGGTCTCCAATTTATGTGGATGAATAATTACTTTTATTTTGTAGATTTAGGGAATAAATAATGAGAAGGAGTGGTGAGACTCATCTATAAATAAAGGCCCTCCTTTCATTCCGAATTGTTGTGAATTGTTGAAGATCGTTTGAAGCCATTAATAGAAGATCTTTTACTTGGTGTTTATTGGTGTCATTTCTTGGAACTCTTTCTTTCTTGTTTATTCTTCATACTTCAAAGATTATTATGAATATACAAGACCACTACTAAATCTAGCAATATCAATCCATTGAGGAGTTGCACAACTACTTGGAAGGAGGATGTCTAGGGTTTGTATCTTTTCCATCTTCCTCAAAATGATTTGGTAAGTGATTATCTCTTGTCTCAACTAGTTTTGTACTCCTTGGCAAGGGTTTTAAGTATTCTTTCCAAGATTTGGTTGATATTGTTGGTGACGGCTATTCCCTTAAGGAAACCCTTCTTGTAGGGCCTTGGTTTTCATGGTTTGTCTTGATTATACAAGGGACTACTAGCCTTGAGGCACTAGTATCCAAACCTAATCCATAACCATTGAATAACCAATTCTTATAGGGCCGTACTTCTTTACCCCATAAGCCTTAAGTGGAGACAAGGAACTAATCTTAACTCCCAACAACCAACCACAAAAAACCTTAAAAACTCAAACGATTTTCTTTAATGTCATACAAAATATAAAAACAAATATATATATATATATATACCGCAAAAAATATTTATTCACTGTCTAGTGAAAAGTTAATGGTTTATTTTCATTTTCTAGACAATTTTATCCAAGTGTTTATGGTAAATTGTTCATCTTTAAGCCTAAGGGAAAAGTATCCCCATACATTTTTTCTAAAAAGGTTTTATCTAACAATTTGTGGGCTGATTCAAGAGGTTTGTGAATTATGTAAATTACACTGTAGCAAAGAAAGTTGGAATTAATCAAACCTTAAAGCTAGTGTTTAACACTAAAAGGTGGATTATAACCCTACTCTAGCTTATATTTTAATTGTGGAGATGTTTGGTGGATTCATAGTTGTTATTTTATTTTTTGGAGATTTTTGGTGAAACCCTAGGGTGATTCGCC
Source organism: Picea mariana (assembly GCA_032191745.1). Lineage (NCBI taxonomy): Eukaryota > Viridiplantae > Streptophyta > Pinopsida > Pinales > Pinaceae > Picea > Picea mariana. Next base: position 192,366 of record JASDQU010103069.1, on the reverse strand, counting down.
ACTTTCTTTTGCATGTTTGATCTAATTACATGGTTTTTATTCAGTTATATTTGCAAATATTCATTTATGGTTTTTTTTTCAACATATTTAATTCATTTCCCTAGCCAAAGTACATAAGGTTTATCATTACAAGTGATTTTAGTCACTCTTGGCGTGCTTTTCCTTATCCAAAATTTTCATTTTCTATGTTATTTATGATATATCAGATTCTGGAATTTGGAATTTGTGGACAACAAAAATCTTGTCCAATTTACAGAATATAGTCAAGAGGTAGCTCAAGTATATCATTTTGTCTTGGTTTATGTGATTAGATCTCACTCTTGTGTGGTAAAAGGTGCTTGTTTCTTCATACAAAGAGTGACATCATAGTGCTTATTTATATTTATGTTATAGCATACTTATTTAAAATATCAACACTTAGTTAATTATTTCCTAACCCTCTTTACATTGTGGTTGTTATTTCCATAGTTCTTAGTTGAATATTCTCAAGGAATTTGGATACTCAATTGACACTAGTCTATTTGGAAATTACTTGTATCATAAGCTACCCCAAGGTAACGTACAGGTCCATTTCCATGAATTGGGATACCCCCATGATCAAAATCTGGACTAGGGGTCAAAATTTAGCTCAAAAATCAAAGTTCTCGCAATTGCCTCAAAACGAACAAGAGCGTAGCCCTCTTCATCACGAACCCAACGCAACTCGTTTGGGTTCAAACGGACGTCGGATGAGAGATATATCGTGATCTGTTCAAAACGCCAAACAGGTAAAAAAATTGTTCTGACTGTACAGTCTGTACAGTCCGTACAGGCTGACGTGGCACATCTGTACGCTGAAGTGGCATATGATGACATGGTAGCTTTGGATTGATAGATATGGGTGAATCACGATGTGACACGTGGCATCATTTTGGTAAATGGTCTGGTGCCACGTGGCCCAGTCATGGGCTGTCACATGGCACCATTGTATTGGTTGTTTGTTCAAAATTTTATGGAGTCCACCGGACTCGAACCCTGCACCTCCATGCGCGTGCAACGCTTTAGCAATGGCCACCTAACCAACATACCACACATTGTTACTTGTTATGTATATGGGTTATAATGTATTTGAATTACTTTAATGTGTAATATGGCGGGGGGTCGGGCCGGGGCTTAGCCCCGACCCTCGGTTGTATTGTGTATTACATATGACCATCGTTTATCATATTGTGCGCGAGAATTTTTAAACATGTTCAAAGCCGCGGTTGTAATGTAAATTTATTTGACCACTTGCCACCCAGAGTTTGGGCGCACATTTAAAATGGTTAGCCCCGGTCGCGTGTATTTACATATGACCCTACATGGAGCACGGGGAGTTGGGTTGGCTTCAACGGTTGTACAAAACGACCCACCACTTCTCATTGTTTTATTCGCCAATATAAACTCAGCCCTTTTCCTATTTTGCGCGTGGTCACATGGTGATGATGTGACCGTGGTCTTGGCGGTTAGGGGCTGGGCATGCCCTAATCATCCTACAGTTTGCACGGTTACGTAGTTGTGCGCGTGTACTAGGTTTTAGCACGAATTTGGAGCGTGTTCTTGGTTAGAATGCCCAGAGGTGCGTTTTGGCGAACCAGAGACAGCAAGCTTGAAGGAAGAGAATGGCAGGAGGCCTATCTTCTTCATTTTTTGCCCAAATGAGGTGCTGTAAAAGCCCAACTAGGGGTTTTTGGACGTTTTGAATCCATTGGCACTATTTTCAAAGCCATTTGAAGACTTCTTTTGTAGTTTTTTAACCATTGAAGTTTCAGGAAGCTCTAGGGAGCTTTAAGCCCTCATTGTTTGAGGTCATGCTCAGATGAGCCTATGTTTTTTTTCTGTGATTGAATAATCATTTTTGGCTAATTATTATGCTCTAAACAATTTAGGATAGGTTTCAGATCCATTTGAGGACTTTTACAGGTGTTTTTTCCATAGAGAAGCTCAGGGAAGCTTAAGGCCACATGAAGAAGAGGTCATGCCCGGATGAGCCATGATCCGTTTTCAGAGTTCTATTAGTCATTTTTGGGGTTTTTATGTATTCTGATCCCAATGGTACAGTCAAAATTTCCATTGGAGTTGAGCAGCAGCTTGTAAAAGAATATTTGACAAATTAATCCCAGAGAGCCAAGTCCATTGATGGAGGCTCAAGGAGATGTAGCCCAGAGAGGGGTGAACTCCTTTATCATCTTGTTATTGTTGTGAGTTTGATGATTTATTTGCTGCAAGTTATATTTGTTGTGTATTGATTTAAAGTACATGTTTAACCATTTAAAATAACATTTCCTCACACATGAACATTTAAAAGAAGATGCATAAACTTGGCACATAATTTATCTTGCATATTTTAAATACATGGGGCAAGGTCCTGTAAAGTTTATTTTTAATGAAGTAGAGGGTGCTTGCATAGCATAACAAGTCAGCCTTCTATTTTCAGATCAGGTGGTATCAGAGCATAGTTTGTTTTGCTCATGTATTTGCCATTGATAGCTTGAGATTTAGCTGTTGGTATTTGTGCAAGTTTTGTGTTGAAGTTTGATATCTTGCAAGGATGGAGGAAGCTTCAAACATTGATAGTTCTCATACATCTTCATTATCTAAGTTCTTTGACAAAAAGATGTTGAAGGAATTACTAACCATGAGAGATGTGGTGAAAGAGATGTGGGAAGATAGAAAGAAGAGCATTGCCCGTGAAGAGTAGTTGATGGCCATGAAGAAAGAGAAAGACCAACTTCTTGAAAAGTTGCATGAGATGGAGAATCAACTCCATGAGGCAAAGGAAACCCTTACCAAGTACATGCATAAACATAAGGTATGTAATGTTAGTTTATCTTCAAATTCTTCTCAAGATGAATGTTTTGGTGTTTTTGAAAATCACACAAGAGGAATAGGGTCCAAGTTATTGT
>JASDQU010103069.1:99627-169957 GCA_032191745.1 Picea mariana | reverse complement strand
ACTCCTTTATCATCTTGTTATTGTTGTGAGTTTGATGGTTTATTTGCTGCAAGTTATATTTGTTGTGTATTGATTTAAAGTACATATTTAACCATTTAAAAGAACATTTCCTCACACATGAACATTTAAAAGAAGATGCATAAACTTGGCACATAATTTATCTTGCATATTTTAAACACATGGAGCAAGGTCCTGTAGAGTTTATTTTTAATGAAGTAGAGGGTGCTTGCATAGCATAACAAGTCAGCCATCTATTTTCAAATCAGGTGGTATCAGAGCATAGTTTGTTTTTCTCATGTATTTGCCATTGATAGCTTGAGATTTAGTTGTTGGTATTTGTGCAAGTTTTGTGTTGAAGTTTGATATCTTGCAAGGATGGAGGAAGCTTCAAACATTGATAGTTCTCATACATCTTCATTATCTAAGTTCTTTGAAAAAAGGATGTTGAAGGAATTACTAACCATGAGAAATGTGGTGAAAGAGATGTGGGAAGATAGAAAGGAGAGCATTGCCCGTGAAGAGCAGTTGATGGCCATGAAGAAAGAGAAAGACTAGCTTCTTGAAAAGTTGCATGAGATGGAGAATCAACTCCATGAGGCAAAGGAAACCCTTACCAAGTACATGCATAAACATAAGGTATGTAATGTTAGTTTATCTTCAAATTATTCTCAAGATGAATGTTTTGGTGTTTTTGAAAATCACATAAGAGGAATAGGGTCCAAGTTATTGTTAAAAATGGGCTATGAAGGTAAAGGGTTAGGAAAGCATGCACAAGGCATTGTTGAGCCTATTGTTGTTGAAGAGAGACCCAAGTATTATGGTCTTGGATATGAACGAAGAGATGGAGCAAATTCCAAAGTTGAGGAGACAAGGGAAAAAGTTCCAAGAACAAATTTTGTTTCAAGTTCACCTCCTCAAGAATATAAAAGTGAAAGTTCAAGAACTTTTGTTGCAAGTTCAACCCCTCCAGCATGCAAAGCTTGTGTTCAAGATGAATGCAAATGTGTGAAACAAAAGGGTTTTGACAGCCATGAGGACAAGAACACTATTGTTGGTCTTCAAAGGAGAACTTGTAACTCTTCAAATTCACCTCCTCAAAGAGGCGATAAAGGTGAATGTTCAAGGTATAATTCCGCTTATCATTCAGTTGCTTTTGATTATGTTAAGCATGATAAATTTGTATGTAAAAATGGAAGAAAGAATCCATGTACATATTGTGGTTTATATAACCATCATATTTCAAAATGTTGGAAAAGATTAGCCAATTTCAGGAAACTTTACAAGCAAAGACAACGTGAAAAGAGGATGCAAAAGATTTGCACTCATTTTCAGAAGAGGGGTCATCTCATTGACCAATGTTGGACATTGCATCCAACCACTCATCCACGGCATAAGAAGCAGATGGATAAATAAATTGGCAAGAATGGAAGAGGAGATTCCGTCATTGATGTGTGTCAAGATGATTCACTAGTAGGTGTAAGGTATGTTTTGAATTCCATTGATGACTTTTTCAAGTATAGTTGGGTATATTTATGGAAGAAAAAGGATCATGTATTTGAAAATTCAAGGAATTTAGGGCTTTTGATAAAAAGAAATGTAGTCAACCTATGAAATGCTTAAGATCATACAATGGAGGAGAGTATGTGCACAAGGATTTTAAAAAATACCTATAGCATCATGTATCTCATGGTAGAGATATGTACCTTACACACCCTGACAGAATGGTGTTGTTGAAAGAAAGAATTGCACCTTTGTCAAAATGGCATGGTGTTTGCTTCAATCCAAAGTTTTGTTGACTAGATTTTGGGTAGAGGTTGTATACTACTCAAACAATTTGTTGAATCTAATTCCAATCAAAGAATTATTGAACATGTCTCCTTCTGAGAAATGGAGTGGGATAAAACCCTCAGTCAATCACCTTAGAATGTTTGGATGCATAATGTGAGCTCATATTCCAGATGATAAGAGAAAGAAGTTGGATGCAAAGATTCATTATTATATTATGATGGACTACTTTGAAGATTCGATGGCCTACAAACTATTTGATCTAGTCAAACATGAGATCATTTATAGGAGATATGTTTTCTTTGATGAGAAGACCTTAGGTGTGACTTGGTTGAATTCCATTTCTATTTTGTTGAGAAGTGATTCTTGAATATTTTGCAACACTATTGATTGATTGATTACTACAAAAGATTGTCGATTTGACAATTGACCCATCTACCAAAAAGTTGACCTTCCACAACATAGTCAATCGAAAGCTTTGGTACCTTAAAGGAGATTTTGACACAAGAACCCCTTCAACAATTTATCTTCTGAGATGGATGACTAAGACAATTAAAGTTTCTAGTGTTGATGCAAGTGATGTAAATGACTCGAGAAAGACTATAGGTCAGAAATAATATGTTAGGGTTTCTCTAATGTTGTGTGTGTTATTGACATGTGATCTTAATACATATGTATAAGCACATGGTTGACTTGAAGGGGAGAATGCCATGACTAGTGAGTATTATTCCTTGATGAAGAATCAAACATGGGACATTTGTTCCTCAACCATGAGGAAAGAATGTGGTGAAGTGTCGATAGGTATACAAGACCAAGTTCACATCCAAAGGTGTTGTTGGGAAGCATAAAGATCATTTAGTAGAAAAGGGGTTTTGGGCAAGAAGGCATCAACTACACTAAAACCTTTTCCATTTATGAAAATATGAATTATGTTTGACTAATTCTTTCCCTTGCTACTCATTTTGGATGGGAGGTACACGAGATGGATGTCAAAAGTTCTTTCTCATATGAAGATATCACTAAATAAATTTATATCAAGCAACCCCCAGGATTTGAGAAGGATGGAAATATTGTCTTTTGATTGAATAAATCACCATATGATTTGAAACAAACCCTTAGCGCATGGTATGAGAAGATTGATCATTTTTTCCTCAATTTTGGTTTCAAACATTGTGAGTCTAATCACAGTATCTACAAGAATGTGTAGGCTTCCATAGTTAGTCATAATGCTTGAACTTTCTAGATAAAAATTGTGAAAGTAGTTTTGAAATGTCCAACATTTTGAGTGGACGCTCCACCCATTATTAGGGACAAACAAAGTTGATATGTTAGAAAAGAGTGCTAAGGTTTAGTTTTAAAGAGGAAGATTATCAGATGACCATTGAGGAGAAGAAGAGAGGAAAGCGAGGAGGATTAATCATAAAATAGACATCAGGACTAAAGGATAAATAATATATATAATAAAATAATCATAGTATAAATGAGATAATAAAAATAAGATAATAATAATAATATTAAAAGATCATGAGCGGGAATTTTTGAATTTAAATGAACAAATTTTAAGGGATCTAGGAAATGTAAGTTATACGTAAGAGGACCCCAATAAAAATACCAAGTAGATTGAAAGGAAAAGGAAGGTTCAGAGAAACAAACCCAAAAGGGTTATGATGGAGAAAATTGGTCAGTTAAAATCTAAATAGAAAAGGATTAATGATTGAGGAGATGAATGGTGGGTGTTGGCACAGGGACAGACCCGAGGTTCACTCCAAGAGTGCACCAACAAGCCCTAGCTATTGGCCCTTTTGGCAGCACCAGCGAAGCAAATGCAGTCTCACCCAAAGCAACTATGAGGGGGGTTGCAGGACAGAGATGTCTACAACCAGGGGAATATCAAGTGGATCCAGTACAACATCAACTCATTATGAATCTAACACTTATCAAGCTAGATCTATCATGTGCAGCTATAGATCTGATCTAACACAGCAATGAAAATAACAATATAACAGTGACAGAGATCAAAGCAACAATCACACTCAACGCAAGATATACGTGGTTCACCCTCTCTCTAGGGCTACGTCCACAGAACTGCGCTTATGATTTATTAAGGTAAAGATTACATTTCTTGTCTGCGCTCTATGCTAGTAGAACTTCTTCTTCTTCTCTCTTTCTCTCCCCCTCATGCACACATAGCTGCAGGACTTGATCTTCGCAACCAACTGAAGATCTTACAATTCCAGAAGGCTCTTACTCTCAACACTTCTCTCACTCACAATACAATATTCTCTCAATGAACAACAATCAATAACAATGCTCAACAACAGTATCGACCCGGCCTAGGTCCTCTTGACCTATATTTATACAATATAGTCCCTCACCGACAGCCTTAGGTAGATACCTAGGTGTCAAAACCCTAGATATACAAACCCTAGGTGTCTAAAACCCTATGTCAACTTGACCCTCTTTTCTCGGGCTTCGCCAGCCTATCTCTCATTTCTTCCCGCGCGATGATAATGGTATCTTTTCCCACTATCTGAGTTGTCCCTGATCCATATACCTTACTTATCTGTCATCCCTGATCTCCTCATCCAACGACTGGCTTTCTTGGGCTTTGCTCCTTCTTTTCTGCTCTTTTACTTACTTCGACCAAGTAATAGTCACTGTGTCTCTCGCGAAGTTCACATTTTACCTCTTCTTCCTTGATATTCACTTAATTCCATACCCAAGGGACAACAGACCCCCAACACTCACATGTGACTCGTCCCGAGGCACTTCAGATCTGATCCTTATGTTTTACTTCAACTTTGGACTGTGCAGTGCAGTCTTTGCTTTCTGCTTTATGCCTCCTCTCCATCCCTGTGCAGACTATCTTTTCTATGTCTGGTACCTAGTTTCAACTGCACCTGATATCTAGACCCTTTTCTTCCAGCTTTCAACTGAGAGCTGCAAGGTAGCTTGTTTTCATAGTACAACTTCAGCAGACTCCCATTCACCAAGTCTTCCTTCCATTCTCCCTTCAATGTTTTCATATGCGCAGCTCCTCCTTCTGTAATATAGGCGATCTCATATGGTCCAAGCCAATGCATTTTGAACTTCCCTGGATGTTTGGTAAACTTGTTGTCATATATCAATACTAAATCACCTTGTCTAAAAGACTTCGTCTTGATGTGCCTGTCATGGTAGGCCTTCTCTCTATCCTTCTAAACCTGCTGATGAAATCCTACAATAAATCTGTCTTCTTCCAGTTCAACCAACTATGCGAGCCTCTCCTGAACAACGCCAGTATCATCCATGCATGTAAATGCAGCAACTCTTAACTTGGTACCAAGTATTCCATCGGGACAACATCTTCAAGACCATAAACCAACTTGAAGGCAGTCTGCATTGTTAATTTCTTGCAAGTGGTTCTATAAGCCCAGAGTACTGCAGGTACTCTTAAATCCCGGTCATCCATGTTCACACTGCAAATCTTCATCAATGTTGTCTACAAGATCTTGTTGAATGCTTTAACTGTTCCATTTTCTTGTGGGTGGTAAGGTGTACTCTTCTGATGGTGGACTACAAATTCTTCAGTCAAGGATTTAACTGTCTTATTGATGAAATGTGTGCCTTGATCACTCATGAGGATCTTGGGGCATCCAAACCTGGTTATTATGTCATCAAATATAAATCGTGCAGCTGTAGTTGCACTACAGTCCTTGACTACTCTGGCTTCGGCCCATCTGGTTAAGTATTCAGTCGCAGTAATGATATACCTTGCTTCTGTGCACTTCCCTAGTGGTTTGATAGGTCCCACGAAGTCAATGGCCCATTTTTCAAATGCTTGTAGGGTCAACTGCAATGCTAATGGAATTTCATCTCTTCTGGATGGTCTCCCAACTCTCTGGCACACATCACAGACTCTAGCATAATCCTTAGCATCTCTGGGTAAGGTAGGCCACCAAAGGCCAGCTCGCAAAACCTTATGCACAGTTGCTTTCCCTGCATAATGTCCTCCTATGATGCCTTCATGAGATTCTGCAAGGATCAGTGGGCATTCTACCTCCATAACACATCTTCTTAGTATCTCATCAGGTCCCATCTTGTATAGCTAACCCACTATCAGTGAAAAGTCTACAGCACGCACTACTAGTTGTTTCTTCTAGGGAATTGTATACTCACTAGGTGCCATTCTTGTTGACAGGAACTGGACTATTTCTGTGAAGTGGTCATCGATCTTTCTGATGGCGAGCATTTGTGCATCCGGCAGTGTATCCTTCAGACTGGTGGGTTCTTCTCCATGTTCTAACCTCGACAAGTGGTCAAGGCCCTTGTTCATTCTTCCTGGCTTAACTATGATCTCAAAATCATATTCTTGAAATGGGAGAATCCATCTACATATTCTCCCCCCCAACACTGGCTTGTTGACTAGGTACTTCAATGCGAAGTGATCTATGAACATTTTAAAGTGTTCTTCCAATAAGTAGTGGCGGAATTTTTGTAGCACATACACCATGGCCAATCCTTCTCTCTCTGTGGTGGTGTAGTTAATTTCTATTATGGATAACTTCCTGCTAGCAAAGGCTAACAAGTGATTGATGTCTCTTGTTCTCGGCTATGCTAACACAGCTCCTAAGGCAATGGATGACACATCGACATGCACATGAAATTCTTTGCTCCAATCTGGAAAGACCAGAATGGGCGCAGTGACCATCTTCTATTTCAGTGTATCGAAGCTCTACTGACATTCATCTATCCAACCAAACTGGCAGTCCTTCTTCAGCAACTTCTCCATCGGTGTTGTAATTTGGGCATAGCCTTTAATAAATTTCATGTAATAGCCAATGTGTCCTAGAGCAGTGCGCAGTTGTTTAACTAAAGTCGGAGGTTGCAAATCAACTATAATTGCAATTTTAGATGGATCAACCAGCAATCCCTGCTTGCATACAATATGGCCTAATAACACTCCAAATGGTGAGAAGAATATGCACTTCTTCAGATTTAAAGAAATTTGACACTGCCTTCATTTATCCAACATTATCCTTAGACATTCAATATGACTTTTCAGCAAACTAAACATAGTCCAGTCATCAAAATAGGCTTCTAAAAATTTATGCAAAAATTCTTTGAACGCTTCGACCACCACCCTAGAAAAGATGGTTGGGGCATTCTTCAGTCCGAATGGCATCATTGTATATTGGTATGATCCCCATTCTATGGCAAACGTGGTCTTCTGAAGGTCCTCCTTGGCAATCTGGATTTGATGGTATCCTAAAAATCCATCTGTAAAAGAATATACCTCCTGTCCTCCTACGTTGTCTAATACTTCGTCAGTGAATGGTTTAGGGAAAGGGTCATGCAGACATGCATCATTCAGTTTCCTAAGGTCTACACATATCCTGATTTCGCTTGTCTTCTTGTCTTGTATGACCATAGGGCTGATCCACTTTGATTCTTCAACAGGTTCAATAATCCCAACTTCCAGCATTCTGTCGAGCTCAATCTTCAATTTTTCCTTGTATTTCGGGTTCAATCTATAGGGTCTTTGCTTGACTGGATTCGCATCTGGTTTCAAAGGTATTCTCATCTCTCCCATAGGTCCTTTGATTCCCTTCATATCAGTGAACTTGGTTGGAAACAAGTCCTGATATTCATGCAATAGCTCTATAATCTTGTCAATGGTAGCAGCATCCCAATAATCTCTGACATTGGCAAGCTTCGGTGTCTCCTCTATTACAATATTGACCTTTTTTATCTTGATTGGTTGACCAATAAATGGTAGCTCATCTCATGGTCCTTCCACATCTCTTTGGCCTTCTGTTTCAGTGATGTTTATCTTCCTAGGATCATCATCGTCATCAGCATTGATGTTGTAGCAACCCTGCAATTTCTGGAGAGGCATAGTCCATTTGTCCTCTTCTTGTTCCATAGGGGGCTAGATGCCTCTTCGAATACTTTCTGACTCACAATCTATAATTCTTAGTCTACTTAAGGGTATTCACTCTCAAATAGAAAAGTGGTGATAAAATTTTGAATCATACCTTCCCAATCTGCAGTGACAAGGCGCAGCTCCACTTGAAGGTACCAATTGATAGGGGTTGTGTCCAATGTGTAGATGAATCTATGCACCCATTGCTCTCGAGGAATGTCGCTCCAGGCTTCTTCTCACATGGTCCTTTGGGCAACTTCAACCGGTATACCTTACTTCGTAGCTTACTGCTTGTGCTGAGAACCGTGTTGTCATCAAGGTTCAGCATTGTGTCCAGTTTGTGATGTTGCTTTTATGTGTCCCCCACCATCTCGTTGGTGTAGCTTTTAGGGCCTCATCCATTGCCAACAATTGTTGTTGTGTTGGTACACTTGTTTCAAAATCTGATAGGAAGGCTTCTAAAGGGTTCAAACCATCAAATGTGGGTAAGTTACTTATTGTTGTGCCAATCCAGTGAACTTCTTTGGTTAATCTAGCACATTTTCTGGTAGATACTTCATACATCTGGTTCTGCCAGTTCTCCAGTGCTTCTTCTGAATCTAATGAACATGCGTTGTCACTTCGCCAGCTCAGATTCCCATCGGTTGTAGGGTTGATGTAATCTTGTTGTCTGGTTGTCAGTTTGTAGATGTTTTCTAGTTTGTATGCATGGTCTTCTTCTCTGAGGGGCTCTGTGTAACGCTGACCCTCATCTAGATCTAAGGGTGCAATGACCCTAAGGCCATCTCTTTCAAATGTCATATGTCTTTTCTTAAAATCAACAACATTAGAGTTGTTGAAGGCCCAATAAATTCCTAACAATGCAGGGTAAGGATAGTTGTCATCAACAATTTCAATTACCTCAAAATCTGCAAAGGTTCTAACTCCGTCGATGTCCACAGGGACATGCTCCAATCATCCAAATGGGCTGACAACTTGTTGATTGGCCATGCGAAGCCTGATAGGGGAATACATCATCTTGGGTTTTCCAATCAGTGCCCAAGTTTGCTTCTTTATGACATTGACCTCCGACCCTAAGTCGAGGACCACATAGTCTATATCATACTCTTCTATCTGAGAATTCAAATGTAATTCATTATTTGTCCTTCTCTTCTTGCCAATCTGGTGTACTTCCCTATTCAGTAAGGGGTCTACCTTTCCTAGCTCATATTTCCTAAATAAGTTTTGTAGCTCTTGTACAAAGTTCTCATCCTGAATTAACTTAAGACAAGTGTACAAAAATTCGATGAGCTTACTTACCTCTTTTCCCTCTCTCGACGAAGCAGATTGATCGAATATTGGTCGCATTCCATATTCTCTTACTTATGGCCATGTTCAAATTTTCATCTTTCTTTCTTGGCATCAAAATTTTGAGTCTTCTCCACATCTTTTCTAACTACTGAGTCTTCTGTAGTCTTTCCCTGGGTCACTTTATCTTCTCCCGTAATAGTGCCTCCTCGAGTAATAACAATGACTCTAGGGTCTGCTCTGTGAGGTTAACAATATATTAGTTGCACTTGCAGGTTCTGCTGAGGTCCTCGTCTTTTTTGAAGCTTAGCTAGTAGTATAGGGCAGTCCTCAATGATATGCTCAAAATATTTGCAATAACTGCAAGTGGTGCAAGGGTTCTGACAGGCCCTTGGAAGATGCCCTGGATGGGCATAGTTGTAACAGATTATTTGTCCTTGGCCTCGACCCATTCCTCCTCCTCATCCCTGTCCTCTGTATCCACCGCGAGGATTGAGATTTCCTCTTCCTAGGGAGTTATATTGTGCATTGTTTCCTTCTTGATGCACTTCCCCTTGGATCTTGTATATGTCTCTTGCTCTTTCATGCATAAGGTCAAAGGCCCTAAAATCTCTGTCATCATGCCCTACTGACTTACAGAATGTGCAATACAAGTTTGTGGGTGTCTGAACATACTTCTGCATATAGTAGCACTCACCGGGGCGATGTCGATTTCTGCATACTTTGCACCAAGGTAATGTGACTCCCTTCAAAGGGATCAGAACTTCTAAGGCCAAATATTCATGAACTGTAGGGCAATGTTCCTTATCATGGCCCTCTGATATGCATCTGACACACCAGATGTCTTCTCTTTTGTCCTTTCCCTTATTCTTTTTTATGTCTTCGACCTGTAAAGACAAACTGGTCAGCTTGCTCAAGATCTGGCTCATACCTGAGATGGATTCTCCCATAGGGTCTGATTCAAGATTCATGGTGATCTCCAGCACCTCAGACTGCGAAGAAATTTTATGTTGCATCAGAGGAACTCTGATGTGTGGTAACAACGCAACGATGAACCATTCTTTGTTCTATTCATCTGGGATCTTAAAATTTAATCGGCCTGTTAAAGTCTTGAATCTCTGATCAAATTCCCAGACAGGTTTAGTAACCTTCTGTTTGATCTCCTTTAGCTCTGTAATACATTGTGACTCTGATTTGGGTTTCTTGAATTCTGCAATCAATGCTTTCTTGATCTCATTCAATGGTTGGGGTTGTGCAAGTCCTTAGACAAGCTTCATGTACCATATTAGTGCGCGATCTCTAAGAGTAGTGTTGAACTGGGTTCTTTTGACAGCCTCATCGGTGACATTCTTAATATTACACACAGCTTCACACAGGAACCATTGTTGATCTAGGTCTTTGGATCCATCCCCTCTAAAGATAGGGAACCTCATCTCATCCGCCATAGAGCTACCTAGGTTTCCTGTCTGAGTAGATGTTGAACTGCTAGTAGTAACACTCTAAGGACTCTGGTGACTCTGATTACTCTAATTGCCGAGTGTTGTTGAAACAATAGGAGGGTTAATGATACTTACTTCAGCAGTCTGTGCAGTTCCTGAGTTTTCTAGCTCGTCCTAGCGAATTCCTTCAGTTGCTCCTTCCTCTGGCCTAGAGGGTTCTGGACATTCTTCATATGTTAGATCTGCCTCTTCCCCACTGTAGAAACCTTCTTCTCCATAGTTTTTCTTGAACAGGTTCTCAAGGTGAACCCCTCTAAACCCTCTCCCACTATGTGTATGTCCAGCTTCTGTGTCATTGTCGCTGTCCGAATTTTTGAACATTAGCTTTTATGGATTCAACCAATCTACTGTATCTTTAGAATGTTCTTCTCATGCAAGAGCATCATGATTATGAGCTTCAAAAAATGAAAAAATTTCCCTCTGGGTCCTTTGAAAAAGTATCTCTCAACTTGGCTATACGACTCTACTTTGTCGACAGCAAATTCGGTGATATACCCTCCAATGGTACTATCAAACCAATGATCTAGTGCTCTGGATACAGCATTGTCGACTCTTTTAACCTTTTGGATCAGCGTCGGCATCCAAACCACAGGGGGTCTAGACCTAATCTCGAACTGCGTATCAACTAACCTAGCCAATCACTCAAACAACTGTTGATGGATTCCTTCAAAGAAGATCTCGTGGATGTCGATGAAAATGTATCATTGTAGCCAATCTTCAGTACTTAGCTTAGGGTTCTTGTTTTGGGCTTCAGCGAAGTCCCTCTCTTGATCTTCTATCCACTTTTGAATCTCTGTCTTCGATGGGAACCACCTTGACATTCCCTCATGAATATTTTGGTCCTGGCAACGGAACCATTTGTTGGCACAGGGGCAAACCCGAGGTTCACTCCAAGAGCACACCAACAAGCCCTAGCTATTGGCCCTTTTGGCAACACCTATGAAGCAGATGTAGTCTCACCTAAAGCAGCTATGAGGGGGGTTGCAGGATAGAGATGTCTACAACTAGAGGAATATCAAGTGGATCTAGTACAACATCAACTCATTATGCATCTAACACTTATCAAGCTAGATCTATCATGCAAAGCTATAGATCTGATCTAACACAACAATGCAAATAACAATATAACAATGGCAAAGATCAAAGAAACAATCACACTCAATGCAAGATATACGTGGTTCACCCTCTCTCTAGGGCTATGTCCACAGTTTTATCACTCTAGGAAACTCTCCTAGGCTGTAAGTCAGAGATTCTTGGTAACTTAATCTTTTGGTAACTGTTTTCTCAATAATAAGTGTGGGTTTGAATAAAGTTGGACGACTGAATCATTTCTCACTCAAAACATGCATGAAAACATTTAGATGGACAAGGCTTTCAACCACAAATGTTTAGAGAGTTTATAAATAAAGGGATGTTGGAGAAATAATTATTATATCAGTAGAATCACATATAAAGCATATATGAATGGCCAATTACAATAATCATAGGAATACTTGCAAAGTTTAACTTATGAATGCAATGATAAGATGACAGTTATCGGGCATAAACAAGCATAACAGCATGAATATAATATCCAGGTGCAACTACAAAATAGATAAGAGGATGAAATCTGAACAATTTATGGAAAAAGAAGCTTGTATTACTTAATATGAAAATGAAAAGTTTGAGTACATAATATGAAAAAAGTCTCCAAAGTCGAACCCTTAGTTCCTATTCTACCTTTAGCTTTATAGCTTTACAATGCAGTTTTGAGATCCTGGAAGCATGGATCAAATATGCTAAAGATAGAAATTCAAAATTTAGTTTGCAAAAGATATGGAATGATCCCCAAAAATGAGGTCAATCCCAGATTTCATGGTCTTCATCTCTTGTAGAGTAATGGTGCAGTGCAGGATAGCCTTCCAAGGTTGAGTGGTGACTCTTCCAAGAGATACAAATTCGAATTTGTTGATGTGAGTAAGCATTCTGATTTTTTG
Source organism: Picea mariana (assembly GCA_032191745.1). Classification (NCBI taxonomy): domain Eukaryota; kingdom Viridiplantae; phylum Streptophyta; class Pinopsida; order Pinales; family Pinaceae; genus Picea; species Picea mariana. Next base: position 157,505 of record JASDQU010103069.1, on the reverse strand, counting down.
CCTTTGTCAAAGGTACCAAAAACGTTTGAAACACCTCTTCTTTCCATTATCCAACAAAAATATCTATTGGATATGACTTGATAATTCATCAAATATCCATTCGAAGAGGTTTCAAACCATTCCAACTCAAAAAACTTCGATCTGTGCAAAAATTCGATCATTCTAGCAGTGACAAGCTTTCAGTGGTTAACCTAGAAGGATCCTGAGTGGATTAACTATCGAAAGCTCTGTTTTCGGTGGTTAATGAACAGTCATCATGTTCGCCTAAACCACTGAAACTTCAGCTTTGAGAAAACTTCAAAATTTGCAAAAATGATTACCTTGATTCCTTGTTGAATGTTCAAGGTTTTTTGGACGATGCAGCCCTTGTTCGTGCAGATCTGTGAACTTCAACTGGCTGTGTGGAAGGATCTGGTGTATCTACCATGGTTGTAGCTAAGTTAGCTAGAGTCTCCAAACCAGTTTTCTCCTGTGTTGGCAATTGAAACTCTTTTAATTTCAAACTCAGAATTCTAAGCTGTCTGTACAGCTTCATGTTCTCCCTTATCAATACCTTGTTCCTATCTTTGATCTTGTCATGCTTCTCTTTGAGGGTTTGGTTTATTTTGACAAGCTCTACATTTCTTTCAGTCAAGTCTATATTAGCCTTTTTAATAACTCTTTCCAAGACTTCCATTTCATAGACTTGTTGCAGGAGTTTATTGATTTTTCGTGCCCTAGATGCTTTAGGCTTACTTGAAGAGGCTTTTGCCACTGGTGGACTGTGTGCCTCTGGAGGAGTTGGTGAAGGTAAGTTGGAAAAATCGTTTGCAACTTGTCCAGCCTGTACATTACCCTATGTCTCTGCTAACTCTTGTTCTGGCTCTGAATCACTATAGGGTAGGTTTAAAGGGTTACTTCCTGTAGCAGGGACCTTGGACTGCTCACCCTCAAACTGTAACTTTCTTTTGATTCTTTTCTTTTTAACAGAGAATGATTCTATCGGATCTTTTGGTGGTGAGATACCCTTTTTTTTTCTGTGACTACTTTTAGGAGTAATAGTCTTCTTAGTGGCAGCCTTTTTACCCTTCTCCTACTGTTTCCAATCAGTCTGGAATTCATTCCAGAAGAGGAAATAGTTCCAATCTACCTACCTTTTCTTCAATGACTCGTTGACAATAAGAGTAATGAGTCCTTGATGAGGCAATCTGCTTGCCACCTTAGTGGGCTTGGCCTTGACCTGTTTAGACATTTTCGTGAGGGCTTTGTGCAAGTAAAATGGTAAATTGATGGGAGATCTCCCTGTGAAATGATTTAAAAGCTTGAAGTGGTAGAACATGACTCTATTGTATCTACCTTCACAGGTGATATAAACAAAGATAGCCTTCAAGAGAGATTGCCATTTAGGTTTCAGATAAGACATTGTTATTTCTTTTTTCCATGTAAGATCTTTATGCAGAGGCTGTAGGTAGGACCTAAACTCAATGTTTGAAGGTACCATTGATTTGAACCAACAATTACATGTTCTGGGAAGACCTATGAACTCAGCTATGGCTGCCTCATCAACCACAAATTGTTCCTTTCCCACTGTTGTTGTTCTTCCATCATATGAGCTAGCAAAAGTCTCAGACACCTGTTGATGAAAATCTGCTAGTTTTTCACAATAGGTATACACTCCAGTCTGCTTGAAGAAYTCGGCCACCTCAGGGTGCGCCTCAAGGTACCAAACTCCATCCACTTCATCCCTCAAAACTGGCCCTGCTTTCGGCATTAGTAAATGCTGACTGCACCTGTGATTAAGGAAAACTGCGTGCCAGGGAGACAAAGACTCTATGATTTAGGATGACAGAGAGTATGACTCATAGAAGAGAAAACGGGATAGGGTGACACAGATTTCAGATCACAAAGATCAAACACTAACCGAGTTTAGGCAACAAACTGACTGAAAGCATGCCGAAAATTTGAGTTTCAGTGGGATATTCATTTAAACTGAAACAAGATGGGTTTTGAACTTGCCTGATGTATCAACCTGGCTTGATTGGTATGACAATTGGCTTGAGAGCGATTTGTTGGACTCTAACTGCGCTCGATGATCACCATGGGAAACAATATTATGATCTCTGGAAATGCATTTGTTTAATGAAATCACGGACTCAAGACTATCTCAATAACACCTAAATTCAAATTGATAATGAATGAAGATTAAATGAGAGATTTAACGGGGTCATAATGGATTGTGTACTCGTGACTGGAAATGGTGAGAGGCTACGTGACTAATCATTTCTGTTAGTCGGGAAACACGCATGAATTTCCGTATCATCTCCGAGTCTTAATTTTTAAAAGACAAATGCAGTTGAAAGGACAACAGGATCTCAATTTTCGGATAGATATAACCAGAACGTGCATACCTTACCACCTTCATGAGCTTTCGGCAGTTACGTTTCCATCATTGCGCCAATTGACAACTGGCTCGTGCAAAAGCATGGGCTTTTCATTTTTCTCGTTGAAATATTTTCGGTAGTTAACCGCACTTTTGCTTTGCCCTCTTAACTACCATGAACAAAGGCTTTTGATGGTTAATGAGCGTGTTTCAGGCTCACCTAAACCACCGAAACCTGAGATTTTGACTTTTTCTTGACCAAACCAAATCAAAAATTCTTTCTGAGCTTATTTATAGAAAATAGACTCTCTAACCTACCTACAAAAATTTAGGAATAAATTTTGGACCACAACCTATCACCTCAAAAGCAAAATTCCCACCAATTTATATGAGGAGATAACAATGGCTCCTATTGGGGATGAATGCCTCCCTGTGAGGTTTCAAGAACCACAGAACCAATGCCTTTCTTGAAAAGAAAACTAAAAACTATCTGCTAGTGTTTCCATTGGGCATGGAGTTATTCTGTAAAAATAAAAGCTAAAACTAAAATTACAATGTCCAGGCTTCACAGCCTTAGACAAAATAGAGTTTCAAAAATCACTCGTTTACTGGGCCACCGAACATTTCTTCACCTCCCAGATTCTACAGAATGAATGTGTTGTTATTCTGTACTTGGGTTATCATGAAAGGACCGGTCCATAAAGAAATGAACTTGTTATGCTTGCCTTTATCCTGTCTAAGAGCATCCCATTTTAGGACTCAGTCACCAACCTGAAAATTATCCACCTTTGTCTTTCTGTCAAAAGTATCTTTGATCTTCTTTTGATGAGCCTCTGATCTATCCACTAACTGTTTGCGGGCCTGCTGCAGTTCCACCAAATCAAGCATTCTTCTTACCATATCATTTGACTCAGTTTGCTCTTCCTAAAAGAATCTAGCCACTGGTAAAATTAATTGAACAGGAAAAATGGCATCAGTCCCATAGACCAATTTGAATGGAGAGGTTCCTATGGACTTTTTTATAGTTACTATGTCTGCCCATAGAGCAAATTTCAGTTTAGAATCCCAATTCTTTTTATTTTTCTCTAACAGTTTTCTGATGATTTTGATTAAGCTCTTATTGGATGATTCGGCTAGGCCATTACCTTGAGGGTAGTAGGGGGTCGAATGTACCAACTGGATGCCTATTGATTCACACATGTCTACCAATGCCTCTGCTTTGAACGTTGTTTCATTATCTGTTACCAGCCTTTTGGGACAGCCGAATCTGCTCAAGATATTTTCATAAAGAAACTTCATGACAACCTGGTGAGTGGCATTCCGGGTGGGAATTGCCTCTATCCATTTTGTAAAATAATCTATGGCTACTAAGATCCACTTATGTTGACCACTATATGAAGGATTTATCTCACCTATAAAATCTAAACCCCACTGTTGAAAAGGGCCGTTCACTACTATAGGTCTCAGGGGCAAAGATTTTAGCTGTTGTTTTCCTATAAATCTTTGACATTTGTCACAAGCTTTGAAAAAGGCACACACATTTGAGAAAAGGAAAGGCTAATAGTATCCAGCCCTTAGAATTTTATGAACAGTGGTCTTTCAGTAATGATGACCTCTACAAACACTTGAATGAAACTAATGTGTAACTTCCACTAACTCTTCTTTGTCTAAACATCTGAGTAGAAAACCAGCATGGTCTTTCCAATATAACAGATTATTGTAAATGCAGAATTTGATGGCTCTGATCTTAAGGGCTCGGGCTTGAGTCATACTGAGTTCAGGAGGAACTTGTAGCTTTTGCAAAAAATGTATAATACCTCAGTACCATTCACAAGAAGACAAGTGCTCTGCCACTTTTTGATTGCTATGTTGTCCATCTGCTGCCAGCTCCGTCTGCAAATTCACTGAATTTTCTCCTATGAAATTTATGTCCAGCAGCTCATGATTTTCCTCCATTAAAAGCTTAGAAAGTCCATGGCCTTTTACCAATTTGGTGGGATTTACTTCAATGTTGAACTCAATCAACTTTGCAATCCATTTAGCTCTCTTTCCATCAATATTAGGCTGAGTCAAAACATCTTTCACGGAGGGTGAAGGAACATATGCAATGACTTTTGAGTGGAGGATATAAATTCGGAAAGCCTTTAAAGATTTTATGAGAGCATAGGCTTGTTTTTCAATAGGATCATACCTTAGTTCATCATCTCTTAGTGTTTTTCTAAAGAAAGCAACTGGGTGATCCATATTGTCATCATCTTTCTGTAGCAGGCTTGTTGCCACTGTGTCATAAGAAGCAAAGGAAAAAATGTAGAAAATCTTGTTGTAATCCGAACTAATCAGAGTCGGGGATTCCATGATAGCCTGTTTAATATCCTGAAATGAATTCCTTGCATTGTTTGTCCATTTTATCTCAGACCCCTTTTTCAGCATACATGTTATGTGTTTTACTAACTTGGCAAAATTTGGCACAAATCTTCTAACAAAATTAATCTTACCGAGCAGCGATTGAATATCCTTTTTTGACCTTGGCAAGGACAGCCTCTGAATCGCTTCCACCCGAGCTAGATCAATCTTTACACCTTCTGCTGAGACGATGTGGCCTAAGAGCTTACCTTTCCTAAGAGAAAAATGGGACTTTTTGGGATTCAATGAGATTTCGAACTGCTTGCATTTCAAAAACACTCTTTTTAAATGCTTTAGATGCTCCTCATGACTGCTAGAATAAATGGTGATGTCATCAAGATATATGAGGACAAACTTGTCCTTCTCACCCACGAAAGCTATGTCCATGGCCCTTTGAAATGTGGCCCCAGCATTCATTAATCCGAATGGCATTTTGGCGTACATAAAGGTACCCCAAGGAGTACTAAATGCAGTCTTCTCTTGGTCATCAGGATGGACAGAAATCTGGTTATAGCCGAAAAAACCATCTAGGAAAGATATGACAGTAGCCCCTGAAATTCTTTGCAGCAAATGTTCCATTTTAGGTAGGGGATAATTGTCTTTCTTAGAGCATCTGTTTAGGTTTCTAAAGTCCACACATAACCTGACCTCACCATTTTTCTTTCTCACTATTACTAGATTTGCAATCCATTTGGAGTATCTCAAAGGGATTATGATCTTAGCATCAAGAAGCTTTTTTATTTCTCTTTCAATCACAGGAAAAAGAAGAGGAGTGATAGGTATGACCTTTTGTTTAAAAGGGATGGTGTCCTTCTCAAGAGGGATCTTGTGTTGAATGATATCAGGGTCATAAGTCTTCAGATCACTATATTTCCAAGCAAAAACATCAGAAAATTCTTTCAAAACGCTGCAATATTCGGACTTCTGATCAGCAGTCAATTCAGAGGACAGATTTATGAATTTAGGCTGGCTTTCGCCCCCCATGTTGTGCTCATGAACAGTAGGATCTTTCTCCTTTTTGTTTGGCTTGTAGGGGACATCATTGTGATCAAGAAGCTTTTCGAGAGGTACCAAACCTCGAGGTATATAATTATTAGGTAGCTGAACAATATCATGCTAACCCAATTTTTGTTTTAGCTTAGGCTTATGGGATTCCTCTACATTTAAATTCTGATGGTCAACGTGCATATCAGAAAAATCATCTACCACTTGAAGAAATCTATTAAGTTCATCATCATCCTCAAAAACTTTCCAGCATTTAATATTTTCAGGCAAAGATGGTCTATATTTGACTTGGATTTCATAACTGAGCCTGGGGGGCATGGGAGGAATAAACATGTTGGATGAAATAGCAAGGGAATTGGCAAGATGATTCATATCCCTTGGTATATAAGAAATCTCAAAAATGGAAAAAGAATCTCTTACTTTCCATACCTCATCCCTGTAGGCTTTCAATCTGACATGCTTTGCTTGGAAGGTACTGTTTACTTGTTGTATGATGAGATCCGCATCTCTGAACACCTTTAAACCTTTTATCCCCATCTCGTTAGCTGAATTTAATCCCAACAGCAAGGCCTCATACTCTGCTATGTTGTTAGTAGTTCTGAAATCAAGCTTAAAAGACAAATGTATAGTCTCCTTTAAAGGAGAAATAAAAACTACCCCTGGACCTGTTGAATCTTTGGTACTGGCCCCATCAAAATACATGGTCCAAACTGAAACGTTCTTATCATCAGTTTGTTGTTCAGTGGGCTTTACAATCTTCATAGGATTTGATTGAGAATCATCTATTTGAAGAATGCACGAGCCAAAATCTGTATCCACGGCATAAATAGGATGATTTACAGAATTTTGTGCATCGTTGATGATGTAGGCAAGTTGATTCTCTCTGTAAAGTCTTTTTAGCTATCCTCCAAACACCGGAATCATAGCATACGAAAGATCCATCTGCAAGGTACCTCCTAACCTTTTGCTCCATGGACGAGACAAGAGGAGTTCGAACTTGGGTGGGATATCAGCAACCACCACATCCATTACCATGCTTCTCATTGGCAATTGGGCAAGGTTTATAACAAGGTCTTTTATGAGGCCAAGGCATCTGACTTTCCTAGAGTCAAAAGAGAAGAGATCATGATATGGTTTTGTGACTTCAAGCCCAAGCTCATCCATCACTGCTTTGGGCATAAGATTATGTGATGCTCCTGAATCAAGCAAGCAGTTATGGAGGATCTTATCATGGACATTTAGGGATATATAGAATGGTGGACAAAAATCATCTTGGTCTTCTATCATAGGCCCTATAGTTGTTGTTGGCTTTTCATCTTGTAGGTTTACAAAGTCAACAGATGAAGAGGACTTCAGGATGGCAGATGTAAAGAAATCATTCTTCATGAGTTCGGTTAATGGCATAGGTATCTTTACTTTCTGAATTTCTGATTCAAAATTAAAAGAGAAAGTTGATTTATCATAAGCTTTTACCTCGTTGGAAGGAGATTTGAGAATGACTTGCTCCTTGGCTAGGGGCTATGTTTGCTTCTGCTGCTATTTTGCAGGAGAGGAGGTCAGTTTTACAGGAGCAGCAGGCTACTTGGCAGCAACTTCTTTATTCTTCACAGGAGCAACAACTTCTTTATTCGTCACAGGAGCAGCGAGCAATGGTTTAGGGACAGCATTTTTGGATCTTAAATTATAACCTTTCTGATCATCCGTCAAGTAGACAGATTCTTCAATATTTGCCTCATGAATTTGTTGGTCCATCGGGGCTTCTTCATAATCTACTTGTGTCAAAAAGGAGGAATCATTTTCATCACCAAAACAATTTATCTCATCTGCTTCTTCAACTTCATCATGAGATGGTTGTTGTTCTTCTTCTAACATTGCATTTTGAAAAGGGGGTCTGATTCTCTGATCATCAGCTGCATTCTTGTCTCTCTAAAGGATCTGGACTTGTTGATTGTTCCTTCTATAAGGGAAAGCATTCGGATTTCTCAGGACAAAATCATTTGGCTCTTTTGTCCTTGCTGGTTGCTAATTCTGGATCTTCAATTTTGACATTTCAGATGTCAAGTTGTCCAACATCTTTGCCATTTTTTCCATTTTACTATTAGAAGAAGAAAAGGGCTCAACAGCAGACTTCTTTCTCTCGACCTTTCCTTTGAGCTTCTGAGATGCCATAATGTTTGATTCAACTTCGAGGGCAGCATCTTGCATTAAAGAAAGTGTGGTTGGTCTTCTTTCTCTGAGGATTAGACAAAAATATGGATCAAAGGCTGCAGAGAATGTGATCTTTGCCGATGCATCACTTGGTTTGATCTCTGCAGGGATCTTGCCAAACATTCTATTAAACCTTTTGATGAAGTCTGAGACCGACTCTCCATCTTCTCTCCTTAAGTTTTCAAACTCAGAAATGTAATATAGCAGATCTCTTCTTTCTCCCCAGTGTTTTAAGAATACCTCATCTAATTGTTCATTACCTGTGACTGAATTTGTCGGTAGCTCTTTGAACCATTTTCGGGCTTGGCCATCCAAACTCTGAACAAAAACTTTGGTCCACACATCTTCTTCTGAAATGTTAATATTTTCAGCATAAGCATAAAAAGCTTCAATATGTTCTTCAGCGATATAATCCCCCGCTCCGATAAACTTTGGCATATATTTATGATAATCTCTAGTTGGCATAGTAGATAAGGGATTGGGCAAGACAAGTGGAGCATACCTATTTGCCAAAATCTGTTCCATCTTGGTTAAAGGGGCAGCCATGGCAGTCTTGGGGGTTGATACAGAAGAAGAATTTGTAGGAGATGAAGGTTGAGATGGGATGACTGAGTTAAAATAAAATGGTTGTCTCACTTCACTTTGAGCAAAATTTTCAGAAATGGGTGAAAAATAAAAGGCCTTATAAAATTGACCAAGCAACAAGGATAAACTTTCTTCTCCCTTAGAGGACAGATCATGTAAAATATCTTCAAGAACAGGCAGATTAGTATGAGTGTAGAAAACACCTTCTGTAGGTTTGGTGGGTGAGGAATTCAAAAAAGATGAAGAAGAGGTTTCTTTTTGCTGAGAGGACCCTGTAATTATCTCTTTAAGATTGGATGAAATATCATGCTCAAGAACAGAGTCAGTAACATTAGAGGAAAGTGAAGGTTCCTCTACCTTCAATATTTCAGATAAACTTTCAATTTCATGAGAACTATGAGTTTCAGCAGTAGGGGATTCAACTAGAGGCCTTTTAGATATGAAAGAAGAAGTGTCGGTTTGAATACCTGAATTTGACGTCTTTGCAGATTTGGAAGCCTATCTTTGTAAAGCTTTTCCCTTACTGATGATCTTCTCAGGATCAGGAACTGGTGTTGTTAGTGGGCCTTCTTGGTTCGCCCTGGTGTGAGATCTTTTTGGAGCCACTTCGTTTCAATGGAGTAGCCAGATAGATAGTTACAACCCAAATGATGTTCAGGCTTTGTCTATCATCAAAGTTGGATCAATGTCGTCTCCCAAGGAAGCTGAGCTTCGATCTCCTCTCCCCGGCAACGGCGCCAATTTGTTATCACTCCAGAAAACTCTCCTAGGCTGTAAGTCAGAGATGCATGGTAACTTAATCTTTTGGTAATTTTTTTCTCAATAATAAGTGTGGGTTTGGATCAAGTCGGAGGACTGAATCATTTCTCACTCAAAACATGCATGAACACATTTAGATGGACAAGGCTTTCAACCACAAATGTTCAGAGAGTTTATAAATAAAGGGATGTTGGAGAAATAATTATTATATCAACAGAATCACATATAAAGCATATATGAATGGCCAATTACAATAATCACAGGAATACTTGCAAAGATTAACTTATGAATGCAATGATAAGAGGACAGTTATCGAGCATAAACAAGCATAACAGCATGAATATAATATCCAGGTGCAAGTACAGAATAGATAAGAGGATGAAATCTGAACAAGTTATGGCAAAAGAAGCTTGTAATACTTAATATGAAAATGAGAAGTTTGAGTACATAATATGAAAAAAGTCGAACCCTTAGTTCCTATTCTACCTTTAGCTTTATAGCTTTACAATGCAGTTTTGAGATCCTGAAAGCATGGATCAAATATGCTAAAGATAGAAAGTCAAAATTTAGTTTGCAAAAGATATGGAATGATCCCCAAAAATGAGGTCAATCCCAGATTTCATGGTCTTCATCTCTTGTAGAGTAATGGTGCAGTGTAGGATAGCCTTCCAAGGCTGAGTGATGACTCTTCCAAGAGATACAAATTCGAATTTGTTGATGTGAGTAAGCATCTTGATTTTTTGCCTTTGTCAAAGGTACCAAAAACGTTTGAAACACCTCTTCTTTCCATTATCCATCAAAAATAGCTATTGGATCTGACTTGATAATTCATCAAATATCCATTCCAAGAGGTTTCAAACCATTCCAACTCAAAAAACTTCGATCTGTGCTAAAATTCGATCATTCTGGCAGTGACAGGCTTTCGGTGGTTAACCTAGAAGGCTCCTGAGTGGATTAACTACCGAAAGCTCTGTTTTCGGTGGTTAATGAACAGTCATCCTATTCGCCTAAACCACCGAAACTTCATCTTTGAGAAAACTTCAAAATTTGCAAAAATGATTACCTTGATTCCTTGCTGAATGTTCAAGGTTTTTTGGACGATGTAGCCCTTGTTCGTGTAGATCTGCGAACTTCAATTGGCTGTGTGGAAGGTTCTGGTGTATCTACCATGGTTGTAGCTAAGTTAACTAGAGTCTCCAAACCGTTTTCCTTCTATGTTGGCGATTGAAACTCTTTTAATTTCAACCTCAGAATTCTAAGTTGTATGTACAGCTTCATGTTCTCCCTTATCAATACCCTGTTCCTGTCTTTGATCTTGTCATGCTTATCTTTGAGAGTTTGGTTTATTTTGAAAAGCTCTGCATTTCTTTCAGTCAAGTCTGTATTATCCTTTTTAATAACTCTTTCCAAGACTTCCATTTCATAGACTTGTTGTGGGAGTTTATTGATTTTCCATGGCCTAGATGCTTTAGGCTTACTTGAAGAGGCTTTTGCCACTGGTAGATTGTGTGCCTATGGAGGAGTTGGTGAAGATAAGTTGGAACAATCGTCTACAAATTGTCCAGCCTGTACATTACCATGTGTCTCTGCTAACTCTTGTTCTGGCTCTGAATCACTATAGGGTAGGTTTAAAGGGTTACTTCTTGTAGCAGGGTCCTTGGACTGCTCACCCTCAAACTGTAACTTTCTTTTGATTCTTTTCTTTTTAACAGAGGATGATTCTATCAGATCTCTTGGTGGAGAGATACCCTTCTATTTTCTATGACTTCTTTTAGGAGAAATAGTCTTCTTAGTGGCATCCTTTTTACCCTTCTCCTGTTGTTGCCAATCAGTCTGGAATTCATTCCAGAAGAGGAAATAGTTCTAATCTACCTGCCTTTTATTCAATGACTCGTTGACAATAAGAGTAATGAGTCCTTGATGAGACAATCTGCTTGCCACCTTAGTGGGCTTGGCCTTGACTTGTTTAGACATTTTCATGAGGGCTTTGTGCAAGTTAAATGGTAAATTGATGGGAGATCTCCCTGTGAAATGATTTAAAATCTTGAAGTGGTAGAACATGACTCTATTGTATCTACCTTCACAGGTGATATAGACAAAGATAACCTTCAAGAGAGATTTCCATTTAGGTTCCAGATAAGACATTGGTATTTCTTTTTTCCATGTAAGATCTTTATGCAGAGGCTGTAGGTAGGACCTAAACTCAATGTTTGAAGGTACCATTGATTTGGACCAACAATCACATGTTCTGGGAAGACCTGTGAACTCAGCTATGGCTGCCTCATCAACCACAAACTTTTCATTTCCCACTGTTGTTGTTATTCCATCATACGAGCTAGCAAAAGTCTCGGACACATGTTGATGAAAATCTGCTAGTTTTTCACAATAGGTATACACTCCAGTCTACTTGAAGAACTCGGCCACCTCAGGGTGCGCCTCAAGATACCAAACTCCATCCACTTCAGCCCTCAAAACTGGCCCTGCTTTCGACATTAGTAAATGCTGACTGTACCTGTGATTAAGGAAAACTGCGTGCCAGGGAGACAAAGACTCTATGATTTAGGATGACAGAGAGTATGACTCATAGAAGAGAAAATGGGACAGGGTGACACAGAGTTTGGATCACAAAGCTCAAACACTAACCGATTTTAGGCAACAAACTGACTAAAAGCATGCCAAAAATTTCGAGTTTCGGTGGGATATTCATTTAAACTGAAACAAGATGGGTTTTGAACTTGCCTGATGTATCGACCTGGCTTGATTGGTATGACAATTGGCTTGAGAGTGATTTGCTGGACTCTAACTGCGCTCGACGATCACCACAAGAAACGGGATTATGATCTCTAGAAATGCGTTTGTTTGATGAAATCACGGACTCAAGACTATCTCAATAACACCCGAATTCAAATTGATAATGAATGAAGATTAAATGAGAGATTTAACGAAGTCATAATGGATTGTGTACTCATGAATAGAAATGGTGAGAGGCTATGTGACTAATCATTTTTGTTAGTTAGGAAACACGCATGAATTTCTGTATCATCACCGAGTCTTAATTTTGAAAAGACAAATGCAATTGAAAGGACAACAGGATCTCAATTTTCGGATAGATATAACCAGAATGTGCATACCTTACCACCTTCATATGCTTTCAGCAGTTACGTTTCCATCATTGCGCCAATTGACAACTGGCTCGTGCGAAAGCACGGGCTTTTCATTTTTCTCGTTGAAATATTTTCGGTAGTTAACCACACTTTTGCTTTGCCCTCTTAACTACTGGGAACAAAGGCTTTCGGTGGTTAATGAGCGTGTTTCAGGCTCGCCTAAACCACCGAAACCTGAGATTCTGACTTTTTCTTGACCAAACCAAATCAAAAATTCTTTCTGAGCTTATTTATAGAAAATAGAATCTCTAACCTACCTACAAAAATTTACGAATAAATTTTGGACCACAACCTATCACCTCAAAAGAAAATTTTCCACCAATTTATTTGAGGAGATAACACTCAGAACTGTGCTTATGATTTATTAAGGTAAATCTTACAGTTCTTGTTTGCGCTCTCTGCTAGAAGATCTTCTTCTTCTTCTCTCTTTCTCTCCCCTTCTTGCGCACCCAACTGAAGATCTTACAATGCCAGAAGGCTCTTACTCTCAGCACTTCTCTCACTCATAATACAATATTCTCTCAATGAACAACAATCAATAACAATGCTCAACAACAGTACCGACCCGACCTAGGTCCTCTCAACCTCTATTTATAACATATAGTCTCTCATCGACATCCTTATGTCGAGACCTAGGTGTCAAAACCCTAGATATACAAACCCTAGGTATCTAAAACCCTAGGTCAATTTGACCCTCTTTTCCCGGGCTTCTCCATCCTGTCTCTCCTTTCTTCCCATGCGGTGCTAACGATGGATTTTCCCGTTATATGAGTTGTCCTTGATCCATATACCTTGCTTATCTGTCATCCCTAATCTCCTCATCCAACGGCTAGCTTTCTTGGGCTTCACTCCTTCTTTTCTGCTCTTTTTCTTACTTCAACCCAGTAACAGTCACTGTGTCTCCCATGAAGTTCGCATTTTGCCTCTTCTTCCTTAATATTTGCTTGATTCCATACCCAAGGGCCAACAGTGGGCTTCCAAGAATGGATGAGTTTGTAGTCATCTTCACGATTAAAATTATTGGGATGTTTTTCAATTTTTGTAGCTTTCTGAATGAGGCGATGTTGATGTCTAGGAATGTTCAAGGTCTAAGAGATAACATTTTAATGAGAAATCCTTCTTCTTTTTTTGAGAGGTGGTACTCCTCTTTAACAAATATAATACAGAAATATAGTAAATGCATGAGAAAGGACCATGCTTGTTCAAAAATGAATATTCACAATGGTAGATATTATACAATATTATCAAAGAGTTAAATGAGAAATGACACAAAGCAACATTTCCATCATAGCATAAAGTAAAGTAGGGCATATCATTTGATGAGAAGAGAATTAAGGACCACATATGTAGAGAACTTAGCATGATCTTTCAATTAAAATTTAAACGGATTTTTATAGACACGCACTTGAAATATCATGCTTAAAACTCTAAGTTTGTGATATCATTAGCTTTGTTCCCCGAATAGTTCTTTGGGAACCTAAAACAATACATAAATGTTTGAAAAGAGTTTATAATATTCAGAAAATAAATTGCATTAGTCCTGGTGGACTAGGATGGGACTCTCGTGGACCATATAATAGATGAAAAATACGTGGAAGAAAAGAAAAGATAGTTGGGAATCGATATTTGATATTCAGAGACCATGAAAAAGAAAGGTCAAATCACTGATGACTAAGAGGAATAAAAGGAGGCAAAATATTAATGAAAATGGTTACTCTACTTCCTAATATGGGAAAAAACTCTCTCTTTTATTTGCTTCTTGAGGATTTCTTTATATGTTGCTTGGTTGGAGGTTCCTTAATAGGTTTTAATTGCTTCTTGAGATTCGGGATCAATTATTCTAATCAAAGCATTCATTAACCATTGTTTGATATACTCTCACATGGGTGAAACCGTTAACTTCAGCTTGATCTTGAGATTGAACAGTTCATCTTCAATATCCTTTAATTCAAAACCAAACTAATGGGTTATATCAAATTGATCTTCATTTTTGTTTACATATTGGATTAACCACTTTTCAACTTCTAATTGTGAAAATTTAGTTAGGTTGTTAAATTCATTGGACCGTCAAATTTTAAGAGCTTCTAGATATTCTTCTAATTGATCCTTTGTTGGCAATATAGAATACATTATTAGATGTGGACCCTCCAACTCCTTTATTAAATAAAAAAGTTTGAAAAACAAGTCACTTCTTTTTTAATTGATAACATCACACTCAGTAAGAATTTCCCACAATCATTTAATTATCCTTGACCAACATGCATTTATTTGTTTGAGTCAAAATTTTGATTGAAGATTTTGTTCTCTCCTATGGAAATCATTCATACTCGATATTCTAGCACTAAATGTATTGATAGCTTCCTTGTAGAAATTTTCATCATTTTCTAAATTGTTTTAAAGATATTCTTCAAGATTTAAAATCCTTGTAGAAATACTAGTTGAACTAGTAGCCAATTCCCAGTCATCAAGGATTAGAGTAACCATTTTTTTATGTTGTTTGCAACACATTTCCTAATGGTTGTCAATAAAATTGAAGCTCCTTTTAGTATTGAACTCAATTCTGGTGCATCTTCTAAAATATCAAACCGCCTAACAATAGATATTGGTTCAAAAAACAAGGTTTTAGGAAGAAAAGCATATTCTAATTATTTTATTCTCTTCCTCAATATTAACTTTGTATTCTCTTGTTCACTAACAAAATAGTTCAGAGAATCCTTTGTGGCCTAATGGAATTCTAAAACTTTAGATGGTTTTACTCCTACTACATCCATTTCAGAATTCCACCTTTTGTCACTTTTTTTATTCCTTAGGTTTACCTTTTCGATTTGCAATTTTTTGGAATTCTAGTTAAATGCATCATGATGCAAGGTAACATATTCTTATTCAAAAACTATTGGCTCTTAACAAGCTAATTCTTTGGTTATTATTTTGTTTTCAATCAATTGTTGTTATTCACAATCAGGCACTCTGGTCAGAGCATCGACCTCCACTTCTTAAGAACTAACTTCGCACTCTTGAGTCTCCCAATGTTCCCTTTCAAAAATATCCATTTTCCTTTTTTCACTTCCCGAAACTATATGTTGTTTTTCAATACCTTTTTTAGGAGGATCCTTATGTCCTCCATCACCATGACTTCTAGTAAGGGATTCCCTTTGTTCTTTATTATTACCATGAGTTTTTCTCTGATTCATTGAAGTAATTTTTTTAGGAATATGGGGTGATCCTGGGTCATTATCTGTTGTAGTTCATCATTTTTGTCTATATTGATCATTGGTACTAACCAAAGTGTTGATATCATCTTACAGGGGTAATTGGTGATTTTCAAGGAAATTTTCTTAAGGGTTTTGGTTATCCCCTACCCCTTCATTTTATTGTAATAAGTTAATAAAATGTGACCCATAACCAATGGAAAATATATGAACCGAGAACAAACCATCAAGGTCAAATCCTTCAAATTCATGGATTTCTCTCATTTGAAAGGAATCAAAATAAACAGAAAATACATCTAGGTGAGAGTAATTTTAACAATAATATCTCCAACTTTTATAGGTAATGGAATGAACTGCTTTATCCTTTTTTTCATTGAAAATATTAGCCCAAGACCTATATTGTCTACATACCTCAACTATAAAGAATTTGTCACAAATATTGTAAAGGAGTAGAAAGGGTTTTCCTTGAAACCCATATAATATGATATATAGTTAAATTCATCTCGAAATTGAAAAAATCTCTTTCCAGCGAGAAAATGTGTAGCTTCTCTTGACAATATTTTTGTAGAAGAACTATTAATCATCTTCCTGAATGAGGATAGAAAAGCACTCTACACTTTGTAAAAATTGTAAGGAGCCTTATCTCTCGAAAGTACTGGATAGCATAACTGTATTACATCCTTATTAAAATTTACACTTCTCAAACAGGGTAAGTCTTCAAATACATGGCAAAAAACTATGGAATAAATCAAATAAGAAGTCATATAAAACTTCTTTGTTCTGCAAAAACTTCTGAATTGAAAATATACTTCATTTGAAATAACACTCGCCCAATAAAAAAAGACATTCTCATGAATAGAATAATGTAGAACATAAAGAATATATTTCAGAACAACAGACGTGGAATCCTTCCCAACAATCCTTGCAAACAATCATGCAAATTCTTTGTATGGATATTTGAGTGAGCATACATGAATTTGAGAAGAAACTCCACAATTACTAAGTGGCTCCATGAGAAATCTCTTTAAAAGTTCTTCTCTTCCATCAAGGGTTTTCAAAAAGGTCTATGGACACTTCACAACCTTTGAACATCTTGTTCAGTGTTGGAATTTGTAGCATTTTCCTGAAAACAGCCGGCGTGAGAGAGATCAGTGTCTTTTCTTCTGGTTGAATTAACCTCTACTAAGTGTTGAACTTGTCTATGCACCATAAAACTAATTATTTGAAGTTGAAAACCTCGAGGATACACCTAGACTGTGCTACTCCAGAAGTCCAAACTTTGTTTGAGTTTCTATCCTCAGGTGAAAGTCTTGAATACCACTTATAAGCCTCAGGCCACTGGAACTCATAGTCTTCATTTCCAAGGGTGATGATTATGTCTATGAAATATGGCTCTTTTCTCTTACTCGACATGTTTTCTTAGATTAATTTGGTGAATAAGTGGTGGTCCTGTTAAGGTAATATCTCTTATACCAAGGATAGAAATATTACTAAATTCACCACATATTTGTTGTAATATCATATGTTGATACATTTAGTTTATTAATGTTAATTAGAACTTGGATTTTAATTTATAGTGGATCTTTTATAAAAATCGTTTCAAATAAATAACAGTATTAATCCAAATGTGTGACACTTGAAGTAGCAGTGGATTTTTAAATGTTCTTGAAAGCAGTGCTTATGCATCAAGATTCATGGAAATAGGCTAAGTATGAAAATTGCATAATGAGTGATGCGAAGATATAAAAGGGGGACATGGAAATGTGGGTTGCAATATGTTCAAAAATGAAGTGGCGGAAGGTTTCCCACAGCCACATTTGTACATATTGACTAAGTGTTGGTACAAGTTCTTTTTGGATTCTCTAGAAATGCGGGTTCATTTTGGAAAATGAAGCTTTCAATATGGTTAAAAATGAAGTGGCTCCCACAAAAATACTCTACAATAAATAAATTGAATAAGTATAGAGGGCGTGGGAAAAAGTAGTGTGAATAAAGGGTAATGAGGAACCTAGCGAAAGGAAGGAATGAAAATCGACTAAGTGTAGACTTGCGGGAATGCAGGTTTGCAGGCTTACAAAGTTGCAAGGATAAGGGAAAGATCCAAGTGGACATCGATGACCACCCACCTTTTCCAACTGGCTCAAAATATTTTTCTGGCAATTTTGGTAATTTACTATTTTTAGCAGTTTTTCGGGTCCTGAACTTCCGAAGCCATTTTGAGGCCCTAAACAGCATTTTTTGGGAAAACGGGGAGCAACATAGATATTCCTTTGATGTTTCTCACACAAAAATTGTAGTCCTCGGATAGATATTTCTAACGGTGTATCGAGCACCCCAAACAGAGATCGTATGTAAAAGTTACGCCCCCGTGAAGTTGACGTATCAACTACCTCCATCAGGGCCTACAAACCTTTCAGCTTTTCATCTTCTGGGGTTAGGGTTTTGGATTTTCCTTATGTTAAAAATGCCCTTAGAGGGTCGTTGTAATAATCATATTCTTTTGAATGCGAGTAGTCATCACATCTCTTCTTAGAGATAAGCTGCCACCATTCTAGCGATTCTTTCACTCTGTATTTTTACAATCTCTGTACATTTATTTCATTAATAGAAATCGTGTATTATTGTATCTCTGTATTTATGGTTGCATCTCTAATACATTTTTGTTATATTATTGGATATCCGCGATATCTCTGTGCATTTCTTTATTATATCTCTGCTCTCATTTCGTGCCGAAAATCATTCGGATCAGTGGTATCAGAGCAGGATGCTCTTGATCGTTTTTTCAGTGCATGTCCCGGATGAGGTCCGAGTATAGCAAGTTGGGTCTCGATCTTGTCTCTCTTGAAGAAAATCACTCTCTCACGCCCAAGAAACCCTCCATGACAGAAGAAAAGAAAAATGACAGAGCAAACAATCCTATAAATTTGTTGCTTGAGAAAGATATCACACGACAGAGGGACGAAATGATGGAGAATTTTGTCCACATCCTTCAACGCTTGTCGATAGCAACAGGCGCATCTTCATCAAACAGCCACTTTCAAAGCACCTCTCCTTTCAAGGTACAGGTTGATTTTGATATTCCCGTATTTGAAGGTCAGATAGATGTGGATGCCCTAGACAAATAGTTAAATCTGTTAGAATTTTATTTCTCTGTTCATAATTTTTCCGACAGGGAAAATATCACCTTCGCACTCCTTAAATCTCTCCCCCTTATCAAACATTGGTGGGAAACTTACTGGGAGAAAATTTCCACAGAGGAGGCTAAAATATATGGGATCGAGCCCACTTGGTATTTTCTTATGGATGCGGTAAAGGAACAGTATTACCCTGTTGGAAGCTATGGGGACCAGTACATGAGATGGACCACACTGCAGCAAGAGAGGGGCCAAGTGGCTCTGGATTTCACCAACACCTTCCATACCTTGCGCACCAATATGGGTATAAAATACTCTGAACGGCATTTGGTTCTAAAATACCATGGGGCTCTACACAGATACATCCAAACTAAAATGGATTTTCTGTACATCTCATCACTCGGTGCTGCTTATCGATATGTTGTTAAAATCGAGCCGAAATTTAAACACCAGAACAAATGGGAATTCAAGTCTGCAAATCCGCAACAACCAGAGTATGACAAAGATGGCCCTAACAAAAAGCCTCCCAAAAACCAGTCCAAGCCACAGGAAAAGAAGGGTCACAGGAAGACAAAGAAGGACACCAAAAAATGGTGCGATTTCCACAAAATCCCCTGGCACAACACCGATGAATGTCTCTAAAAATAGTCATTTCTGGCCGAGATCAAAGACAAGGAGCCAAACCCTGATTTGGAATCTGATTCTGAAAATATTGGTAATAGACAGATCATTGACGCAAAGCCCACTACTATTTTCGTGACCACAACAATTCAACCAGAAGAACCAACAGATCCTGAAGAGGGGGGGCACCTTTTTCATTCACAGATGTGGGTGAAGGGGACCCCACTGCATTTTATTGTTGATATCGGAAGCCAGAGGAACCTCATCTCAGCAGAGGTCATCAAACAGTTGGGATTGTCGACAACACCACACCCACAGCCATACAGCATCGGGTGGCTTCATCAAGGACGAGATCTTCATTTCAGTCAGCAGTGTCGATTGTCATACGGCATCCAACCCTTCAAGGATGAGGTATTATGTGATGTTTCCCCACTGGATTTCTATGATGTTCTCTTGGTCTAGCCATATATGTGGAAACGTCATGTTATTTATGAGTCTCGACCCCACAGTGTCAATGTTTCTCTGGGGAGTCATCTCTACGGAATACCAAAAGTAGTTCTGACTATTGTTCCACCTAAACAACGTCGCAAGGTAGTATCTCATACTACAAAATTCAGCTTCTTCACAATCTGTTCAAAAGGTGAACAGAAGAATACTGCAACCACTACAGCCTCGGCCCAAGAACCTTCTATCCAATAGAAGTAGGTCGACAAGATTGCAGCAAAGTGTAAAGATTTCTCCTGCACACAAGCATCTCATGTATCCAAATGGTTTAAAAAGGTCTAACCCTTCCAACCACATGTTCATGACAACCTTCAATAAGCTAAGCAAGGCAACTTCTCCAACAAGGCAAGCAACTCATCAAGATGCAGATTCAACAAACGCTCTTCCCTCTCCCCCGGGCACTCAATGCAATGGAGACCATTGCTTCCTAAGGAGGGGGGATTGATCCAGGTGGACATCGGTGGCCACCCACCTTTTCTAACTGGCTCAAAACAATTTTCTGGCAATTTTGATAATTTACTATTTTTAGCAGTTTTTCGGGTCCTGAACTTCCAAATCTGTTTTGAGTCCCTAAACGACGTTTTTTGGGAAAATGGGGAGCAACATGCACCTTCCTTTGGTGTCGCTCACACAAAAATTGTAGTCCTTGAATAGATATTTTTAACAGTGTATCGAGCGCCCCAAACGGAGATCGTATGCAAAAGTTACGCCCCCAAGAAGTTGATGCATCAACTACCTCCATCAGGGCCCGCAAACCTTTTGGATTTTCATCTTCTGTGGTTAGGGTTTTGGATTTTCCTTATGTTAAAAAGTCCCTTAGAGCCTCATTGTAATAATCATATTCTTGTGAATGCGAGTAGCCGTCACATCTATTCTCAGAGATAAGCTGCCACCATTCTAGCGAGTCTTTCACTCTCTATTTTTAGTCTCTGTACATTTATTTCATTAATAGAAATCATGTATTATTGTATCTATGTGTTTATGGTTGCATATCTGATACATTTCTGTTATATAATTGGATATCTATGATATCTCTGTGCATTTCTTTATTATATCTCCGCTCTCATTTCTTGTCAAAAATAATCTGGATCAGGGAAGGCCTTCCCATAACCCACATTTATGAAAAATGACTAAGTATAATGTCAAAAAATACGCTAAGTACTACCAAGGTTGATCCAGAAAACTTGATCAAGATTTGGCTCCAATTTTGGCACAATAACCCCCTACGGGTTACTAAGAATCCAAAGAGCCTTGTACATTGTGTAATGGAGTCAAAAGAAAAATAATGTAATCTTTGAGGGCAAGAAAAATAAATGATGAGGGTGAAATATATAGTAGAAATATACAAGATGGGGAAGAAAATAAGGGCTATGTACATTAGTGATGACAAGGAATCAAACAAAGAAATGTTTGAGACATTTCCCATTTGTAGGAAATGTCTGGACCATTCCCTTCATATCTTTCAACAAATATGAATTGAAACGAACAAAAAATTCAATTTGATATGGTCGTATCTAGAGATCTCCAAACTTAGTATGAAGAGATGACTTTTCATTTTCTTTGTTCCAGAGTAAAACCAAATGATCTTTTTGGAAGTCTTTGGTAGTGGAACTTTAATCCAAAAAAAAATTAACGGTTTGTTCTCGTATATTCTTGGTTTTCATTGGTTGTGTCCTTTGTTTCTCCAATTGAATCAAGTGATAATAACGTGCTTGGAGAGGGGTGACTCCTTCTTCATCTTCAATTTATGCAGAAATGGCTATGCATTAAGTTCCAAATGTATTGGCAGTCTAGCTTTTTTTCTATATACCAAAGTGTAAGGTGGATGTCTTGTGCTTTGCTTTGGAGTGATTCGGATGACCCAAAGAGAATTCATTATTTTTTTGTGCCAATGCCTTTGATTCATTGAAATTATCTTTTTAAGAACTTGAATTAATGTTTTGTTGGTTTATTTAGCAAAACCATTACATTGACTATAATAGTTAGATGATTGCCCCATTAATATACCATATTCTCCATAAAACTTTGTGAATTTTGGTCCAATGAATATAGAACCATTATCTGTTATGAATTTTTTGGGGACACCAAACCTGGATAAAATATTATCCTTTAGAAATTGAATAAGTTATTTTGATTTATTAGTTTTCAATGCCACAACTTCTGGCCACTTTTTGAAATAATTAGTGGTATTGAGGATATATGAATGCCATTTACTAGATTTTGGATTAATAGGGCCAATAGCATTTAAACCCCATTGTGCAAATGGGCTTCCAACTAAAATAGTTTTTAAGGGCATAGCTTCTCTTTTCATTTTTCCAAAGAATTTTTGACAAGACATTTTCTAATCATTGAATAGGCATCTTTGAAAATAGTTAACCAATAATAGTCAGCTCTAATAATCCTGTTAGTAGTCACTTTGGGTGCGAAGTGTGCCCCACAAAATCCTTCATGAAATTCTTGTAATGTTTGATAGAATTTTGGAGGATCTAAGCATCTTAATAAAATGCCATCAATGTTTCTTCAAAACAAAACTCCAAAGACTAGCACATATTGATTGGTCAGTCATTTTAAGAAATCTTTGTTCTTTTCGAGAAGTTTCAACAAGAAATTCCCCTGATCTCAAATAAAAGACAATGTCCTTAGACCATTTAAACCTTGATATGGACAAATCTTGTATGGTATAATCATTTGTATGAGACTAATGTTCACAAATTCAATGTCAATAATTAGCTTGCATAATCCTTGTCCCTTAATATCCTTGAGAGGTTTAATTTCAATATCATACTCTTGAAGTTTAGCCAACCAGTTTTCCCATCCTCCTTCTATGAATTGTTGGTTCAGAATCATCTTAACGGGAGAATGTGGTACATAAGAAACAACATGTGCTGACATAATATAAGTTCTAAAATGAGCAATTACCTTCACCAAAGAAAAAGCTTGTTTTTATATGGTAGAATAATTCAATTCATGATCATGTAAAGTTTTTCTCATGAAATAAATTGGAAGCTTCTCCCCCTTTAAATTATTCTTAGTAAGTATAATAGAAATAGTATCTTCGGAAGCAAAGGAATACATTATGAAATGTTTGTAAAAATCAAGGCTAACAAGCACAGGAGTAGTGGTGATTGCTTGTTTGATGTTTGAAAAATCCATTTGGTTTTCTAGGGTCCATTCAAATATTTGATATTTCTTCAATAACTCATTGATTGGTTTCACAATAATAGAATAATTAGAAACAAATCTTCACACAAAAATTATTTTTCCAAAGAAAGATTGTATCCCTTTACAAGATGTAGGAGGATTTAGGTCATTTGTGGCTTTAATTATTTATGGCTCAATATAAATTCCTTCTTTTTCACTATATGACCAAGAAACTCCCCTTTGATATTGCAAATAAGCATTTCTTGGGATTGAGAGATATGCCATACAATCTACATCATTGAAAAATGTGCCTTGGATGTTTTAGGTGATGTTCTCTCAACTTTGAATGGATAGTTAGATCATCTTGGTAGTCTACCATGAATTTTCCAATCAAATTACTAAATGTAGCGCTAGCATTTTTCAATCCAAAAGGCTAGAGGATGTAAGTGTATGTTCCCCATGGTGTAACAAAAGAAGTTTTGTGGCTATCTTATTTAGAAATAAGCACATGTTTGTATCCTGAGAATCTGTCCAGCATGGACATTAATGCAAAACCCATCACTTGTTGCAATAACATTTTACATGTTGGGAAGTGGACGGTTATCCTTATCACTAGCTCAATTAAGATCATGAAAATATACACAATTTCGAAATTCACCATTCTTCTTTCTGAAAACCACTATGTTGGATATCCATTCTGAATGTCTGATTGAGAAAATTATACCAACCTTTTTCAACTTTTCGAGTTCTAGTTTTACAAGGGGTTTCAAATTCGGATAAATCACTCTCATTTTTTTCTGAAAGCTTTCAATCCTTGTTTCAGTGGTTTGGTATGTTGAAAGACAGACTTGTCATATTCCTTCAAATCATCTTAGGTCCAAACAAAAACATCCTAAAATTATTTAAAGATAAGAGTGTACTACTCAATTTATTTAGTAGTACAACTAATACCCATATTTATGTACTTTGGAGATTAAAATATAGCAATATTAGTTTTCTAGGTTTCTTGAACCTTTTTAAGGGAAAACTCATCAACCATGTTCTTTTGATTCGTTTAATCATCACTTGTGAAGAGTGATTCAGAACTAACAAAAAAAATTGAGACAGATGTAGAACTTTGCTCTGGAGTCGCCCTTTGGTGAGTTTCTTCATCTTTAATGTAGGATTGTATTTCATCATTAATTGGGAAATTTAATAATGTCAGTTGTAAATATGAAAGGAAATTTACAACATGTTCATCATTTTCAAAAAAATTCCAATAGTCTTCATTGTTTGGTATTGATGGATGGAAAATCGTTTTGACATGAAAGGTATTAGCAATTTGAGAATCACTTGGATTGAAAAGAGAGGATGAAACTGCTAATGAGGCTGCTTTTTTATTTTTATCTCAAAGGATAAAAATTATATTGAAAGAATTGAATGATTCTATGGTGTCCTAGACCACTCTTGCATATAGCTTCAATTTTTTCTTTTTGAACTTTTATCTCTTCTTAATATGATTTATGACCAACTCTGAATCTCCAATTACTACTAAATCATTAATTTTCATTTGAAACTTGACAAGGCTAATCCTTGAATCAAAGCCTTATATTTAGCTTCATTATGGGTGTATGGAAACTCCAGTCTAATTGCATGTGGATAAACACAAGATTGTGGACTTTTCAAACAATACCAACTCCAATGTCAGATTCAGAGAAAGCTCTATCAAATGACATTTTCCAAAATCCTTGAAAAGTATCATTTGTCATTGGTTTAACAAAAATTATTTGTTCCATGTTGAAAACAACACAGTTTCCAATCCCAGCATCAGCATAATTCTACATCATTTTGGCTCCATTATTTTCAAATGATATAAGATTTCTTTGTTCTTGTGGAACTTTAATGAGATTCCCATCCTTGTTTGCCAACATCATGCAACTTCCATAATTCATGATATATCCTCCAATCATATAAAACCAATCACAACCCAGGAACAGGCCATATGCGGCTAGAATATCAACCATTATATTGAAAATCCTTGTAACATGGGATGTTGAACTTATTCATGCACAAGAATTCTTGATTTCCCCACAAGCAAGTACTTTTCTGGAATCAATTGCATATATACTTTCCTTCGTTCTGTAATATTTTGTGCACTACCATCCTATAGCTTCCATGATGGATAACAATATAATATTGTTTGTAGCTCCACTATTAATCAAGAAATTGTGTAATGTAAAATCAAGATTTTCAAGTGATATGTAAAAAGGTGGAGCTTTGTCTCTTGGTATTTTCAGTATATAATAATGGTGTTTTTGTTTGGAATTTACAACAGCTGCTTCTATCCCAAAAGTAGATGAACTTGTATCTTCCAATATTCTAAAAATATTATCTCTTCATTTAGGTATTTTGACTAGCTCTAGGAATGGTAGAGTAATCTAAAGTTTAGTAAGTTCATAAACTAAATTATAAGCCATTAGTGTTTACTATTGAGAATTATTTACAACTAGATGAGGAATTTGTTGTTGCTTCGTTGACTCCTCAACTTTTTTTTTATTTTTATTTGTTCAATTGATCTATGGATTTGAACTTGTTTGCTTAACTCCTTCTCTGGACAATATTTTCTATCTCTTCATCCACATAATCCTCTTGTTCAATAGAATTTTCTTGACTTAGAGACAATAAATTTTCTTCCATTATAGAGATTCTAATGTTTGATATTGGTCATTCATTGTTAATTGATCAAATTCTTCATTCTCTTCAAGAGGATTTTCTTCAACAATTTCTTCTAATACAACAACATTTGGATTTGGAACTCAGGGTGATCTAGGAATATGTTCTTTGTTTCTCTTACTTCCGCCAACTCTATCTCTGAAGTTTGGTGGTATAAGCCTTGCATCCTAAGATTGTGGAATAACATTATCATTTCTTTTCAAATGAATTATTTTGTTTTGCATGTGTCGAAACGTTCAATTCGATTGTGTTATCTATGTATCCTGACAAGTCTTTTGAACATCTTTAAGAGAAAGAATGTTTTTTACATTTGGGAGTTGCCCTTGAAAAAATCCCCTTCCAATGCCTCATTCCTCAGTAACATTAGAAGAAGAAGAATATTGAGAAGATATAGACATGCTTATCATTTGTCTTTGAAATCGTCTGAGAATAATTTATGGGCTAGCATTACTCTCCAACATGTCTCCTTCCATCTTAGTCATTTTCCTCATTGCTTCATCCAATGTTATAATTTGTGCAAATTTTATTGCATATTTTACATTCAATGGCATTGCATTCTTATAGCACCCAAATATTACTAGCTCATTTTGGCCTTATTCTTCTAAAATTTGTTGTAAAGTCCTAAAAAACCGTAAATAGAAATATTTGATTCTTTCATTTTTTTTAGATGTATTTGAGTGAAATGTGTAAGTAGAGTATGATATGAAATAGGTTGAGCATATCTAGCCATGAATACATATTCCATATCATAAAAATAACCAATAGTGTCTATTTGGAGTGAAAGGTACCAGTCATATGTTGGACCTATTATAGTTTAGAAAAAAACTTTCACCCCCATCTTTCCCCACAGACAGGGAGAGTGCAAGCTACTCCAATGAAGTGTTATGTGACATGAATCCATGTATCCCCAAGCAGGGTCTAGAATCCATCAAATGTCTAAGCGAAGAGCATAGCCAATCCCGTGTGGTTTCCTTGAAATGCGGACAGGAAATCATACCACTCGGCCTTTACAAAAATGTCTTTGGCTTCAGGTATGGATTCGAACAATTCCATACCTTATGGCTCGGTCCTGTACAATTTCTAATGTTCTCAAGGAGTAACCATGGTGGGAAGAGAACCTCTAATGTCGTTGATGCAGTGAATGTGGATTTCTTCATATCAAAACTGATACATGTGTGTTGTTAACCCTCCATTCAAGTTGTAGTGGCCATGATGAACTGGTACAGTTCTCACAATCATAATTGATGTTGTGTAATGATGGAACTACGTGCAATATGGTGTGGAGGCACTGGTTATGATCACGCACGTATGCATGCACTATTTAACAGTTCAAATATTTAAAATGATGAATTACATCATAAAATGATTTCAAAAATTAGCGTGCCAATCCTTGTTTGCAAGAATAGATTGATTCTTTCAATCAGCTCTGTTCTTCATATAAAGCATTGTTATACTTGCTATGAGCTCAACCTATGGAGAATTGGATGACAAGTATTTAAACCCAAACCATAACATGTAGTTACCCTTCAAGAAAACAAAAAGATGATGTAAAAACAAATTAATTAAGAGAGGTTATGATAAAACTGAGTCATTTAGTAATGGGGGGACCAACTTAATCAACAGAAAAGGTATGATTTTTTATGAAGGTATAGGGTAATGAGAGATCAGGGGCAGGGGTGTAGACTTCAGTCTCAACAATTGTCTTGAATGAGTTTGTTTTTGAGGATTTCTAAATGGATAACTTAAATTTTGCATCCTCTTGCTTGCATGTTGTGCTTAATGTCTTCATATTTATGCTCTCATGTCTTGATCATACTCTTCAGTCAAAATATCACTAATCCTTCTTTTGAGCCTAAGAATTGGCACATGTGGTTTTTAGGACACTTATCTACAACCACCCACGATTATCTACGAACAAACCCAACACTCATTTATAAGTTTGTTGAAGGCAAGGAATGTAATGTTTATGGTATATTGGAAAGTGTATCCTTAATTGCATAACCGATCTCATATTTTATTTGGTTGCAAGGGTAGGTTCATAGGGTCACTTCATTTACATGACCACTCCAACCTTGAAATGCATGTGGTGAATCCCTTGATATTCTTCCTATTGCCTTGACTTATATCTATGCATATCTTGTCTATCATTTGAAGCCAACAATCAACGTTATGAACTAAGCCTTTTCTTTCCCAAACCTCATCTGAATTTGTTTCTATCACCATTGTATTGATGAGGCCGAAACCTTGATCCTTACCAGGCTCTCCCTCATCGAGAAGTGAATTCACCTTTGATTAATATTTCCTTGAGTTCAAAAACTCGCAAGGCTATCAAACCCACCTTTCCCATGGTCCTATCCCGTGAGCTTATCAAATTTACTCTATCAGAATTCTCATTCGGAGTGTTAAGTGTGAATTATCTCAAGATTGGTCCGAAGCCCAAAGGCCAAAATCCTATCGGGATCCCCTCATCGGGTTTTTATCATCAGGATGGCCGAGTAAATTCCCTTGTGATATTCCTAAGGTATGAAAGGCATAATATTCTTCAGACTTATCTCTATCGGGTTCTTCTTTCGGCCTCCCCTCTCTTCAAAAACCCAGACCCAAGACCCATTAAGCTTCTTGGATGTAGAACCTTGTCATGTCGTCACCCAATGCGTGCATGCCACTTGTTGTAACTTATTTCATTCATTGGGTGTGACATAAGAATCTATTCCCTGATCTGATCATATTTCCTTTCCTTGAAATCTTATCAACTCTTCCCTCTGAGATCTTCAGCTTGACTAGATTGACATGTATCATGCACTCGGCTAGCATCGATCTCCTTTTATCATATGAGTCATTATTTGTGACATTGATTTGTCACATGATGCGTCATATTTTTCCCCTTGGTCGCTTTGCATTCGTTGCATTTGAATTTGAGCATTCATGATCTCTATACAACATATCATACTTAAATTAACACACGATTAATCGAAATATACATGGTATACCTTGCTCCTATTTTTTCCCCCTAGGTGCAGAACCTCGACTGGTGTGGAACCATGACTAGCATGGAACCCTGACTTATGTGTAACTTGGCCTCATTTTCCTAATTTTTGTTCTTATTTTTGTACATTATTTGCATATTTTTAGTTTATTCTTAATTTTATTTGTTTATCTCTTTTTATTTTTATTTATTATTTTTGTATTTATTTATTTCCATTTGCATTTTTCCCTTGGTTTTGCAAAACCACATGATTTTGATTGCACATGGTAATTGCCCATGGTTTTTATTCCTTGTGTTTTTCCCCAAAGTTACCCTCGATATTTATTTTTTACATGGAAAAAAATCAAGTCTATTTTAGAAATGTTTTTACATGGGTCAAAGTTGTTTTTGCATGGGTCAAATTAATTTCACATGGGCAGACTATTTTTACATGATGAGTTTTTTCTAAAATCCTAACAAATAATATGTACATTCTCATTCTTTCTCATACACCTAGTACAATTAGTTCAATTTATCCTATATTCATGGAATCGCCTCCTCCCAAGAGAATCTGATGATCGGAAAGCTATGACATCGAAGTATTTTAATTTTCACGTAGGTCATTTTAATTTATTTTCTTATTTTCTTATTTTGTTTCTTTTTATTTTAGTCTGATGCAGGAGCATCGTAAGGGCGTGCAAGCATAGCCAGTAGTGAGCCAGCGCGGAGATAAGAGACAGTTGGAAAAGCACCGAGCACATTTTTTGAAAATGTTTTGAAATATTAATGAAGTCATTAAGTGGAGGCATGCTTGTATTATTGTAATCATACCTTGAGCGTCCCGCTCTCGTCTGAAGTAGATAGAGGCATTTATGCAAAGTTAATGTAGGTAGATAGAATTTAATGGTTAGATTAGATAGTTTTAGAGTGCAAGAGGGAAACGGGATATAGACACCCTCATTGTATAGTTGTATTATTATTGTTAAGATGAGAGCATAGTGCGGAGAGGAGAAGAAGCAGAGAGTTGTGTAGAAGAATTCCATGTACAGAAGTTCTAGATTAATACAAAAAGCCTTGATTCAGAATCATGGTTCTCATATATTCTCTGCGTGTGCATTGTTGAATGTTATGCTCATGAATGTTTTACTCTTTCTGTCATGCATTTGTTGTTTATGTTGTGTATGAATGATTTCTTGTTAAATGTCTAAAATCCGAGAGAGAGAGAGAGTAAGGGAAATGAGTTTCAATTATTTCTCTATCTGAGCAAGAGTTCTTGCAAGGAGTGCAGTTGAATTGTCTGCAAGGAGTGCGTTGACAAGAGTTTAGAGTTTTATCTCTGAAAGATCAGGAGGCTTAATGTTGTTCTCATTCTCGCAGAAGTGCAAGTTGAGCACAGGAGCCGTGCAAGGAGTGTGCAGGCCGAGTAAAGTCTCAGAGTTTGTGAACCTGAGAAATTGTTGAAGGACTACTACAGGGAGTGCGCAAATTCGAAGGAATTCAATTCTTTGAAGTAATTGAAGGATTTGCCACAAGGAGTGCGTGCAAGAGTCTTCTTTAAGACTCGGAGTTGGAGAAAGCTCAGGAGGGATAGAGTCTTCACAGTCGTCAAAGAAAAGCACAGAAGGTTGGTGTATGGAGGCGTCACAAGGTTGTGTTGTAGGCGGTTAAGTTCCGTGGCAAACCACTTTATCAAATTTGCAGAAGTTCTCAGAAGGGAGAATGGACGGTCGAAACTCTCCATGGAGAATTCGCGAAATCCCGCGAGCTGTCAGATCTCGCAGAGTAGCAAGGAGGTTGCAGTGGTCGTTTTCTACAAGGGGAAGCTCAAGAGAGAGAGGGTCGTATATTCACGCCAACGAGGACCATTGGATTTACTTGCGAAATTCCATTTTGGGGCTTCGTGGGTGGAAAGACCTAAACTTCGTCATTTGGATTCGCAAAACTGCGAAGTCTGGTAATCCGACAAGGTGGAAGGTTTCATTGTGGGGTCAAGATTTGGACACGTGTTGGAATCCAAGCGTTTCGGCATTTCAGGGTTTGAAAGGGCGAGAGGAGGCCAAGACTTTGGCGGATCAAATCCCCGAAACGCGAAAGGGGAGCTTTCGTGTGAAAGGTAGAGATTGTCATGTCGGCATCTCGGAGCTTTGGAGTTCAGGAATTCGACGTTCGTGTCGACAAGGAACAGAATCCCTTCCCAACATGATTTCTGAAATCGCGACACAAGTGATCTAGTCCATCGACGAATCGGGAATCGGGAAATCGGGGTTTGTTGTGACATAAGGTTGGGGATCGTGAGTCTAAGACTCCCGATAACTAAAATAGCGAAACCACACAGGCTAGCAAATCGCGAGGAGGCGACAGGTGGCAAAAAAAAAAATTCTCACGTCAGTGGAAACCGTGGTTGAAGTGACACATGGAAAAGGACAAGGGTTGTGAGACTCGGAGCAGGCACGCAAGTCTTTCGAAATTTCGGGACCCGAAAGGTAGAGGAGACATAGGCTCTTGTATATCAAGCTCCCGGTGCACGAAATAGCGTTGACCGTTGGATCAAGGGAATGCTCTAGAACCGTTGATTTCATGTGTAGGCGGAACCTTAGTGTTCCAGCGTTTATCGAAACTCGGCATATCGGTGTTCGGAGGTCTGAGGGCACAGCCGCTTGAACACAAGACTCGCAAAATCGCGAAGGCAGATCTTTCGAAGTGAGAAGGGATATTCCATGAGGTTTTTTGTGGGTGCAGATTTCCCTGAAGGGGAAATAGAAGAGCCAATCGATGGGAGCTCTCCGGGCCAGTGGAAGAAGAACGATCCTATCTGCGCGGACTTCCGACTTGCGGGTTGGGAGGTCTGTGTCATCTGGTATCAGAGCCTGATTCTTGTTTGTATATTTCAGGTAGGAAAAGCGAGAATGAATTTCAGCCATTCCGTTGAGGAGAAGGGACAGACAAACACCCGATCCGTCAGAGGATAGGGAGGTGTCAAGAGAAAGAGGTAGACAAGTGTTGAATCCAGAAGTGGAAAGAGATCTGCATGACATCAACGCCAGACTCGTGGATGTGGAAATAAAACAAAGGCGCAGAGATGATATTGGAGATGTCAGTGAGTCCGAAAGCGAAGATGAAGCTGGACATGGAGAAGAAGAAATCACAGCAGAAGATGCAGCAAATAAACGCTTGATTAGAGTTGTTGCAAGAATGGGTGCAAGCGCCAAAATGGACATTCTAGTTTATGAGGGAAACTTGGATGCTAAAGAGCTTCTAGACTGGATTAGAGCTCTGGACACATATTTTGACTATGAAGATGTCGAAGAAGACAAGAAGGTCAAACATGTTGTCACGAGACTTAAGGGACATGCAGCATTGTGGTGGGATGAACTGCAAGCTGACAGACACTGCCAAGGTAAGCAGAAAATCAAGAGTTGGGATACGATGATTGCAAAAATGAAAGCAAAATTCATTCCCAGGGATTATCAAATTACTCTGTTTCGAAGGATGCAGAACTTGAGGCAAAAGCTGATGACAGTGAAGGAGTACACTGAAGAGTTCTACAGGCTGAACATTAGAGTAGGTCATCGTGAAAGTAATGATGAAAAGGTTGCCAGGTATATGAATGGCCTAAGATATGAAATTCAGGATGAGATGAGCATGATGACCATCCGAATGGTGGAAGATGCTTATCAAATGGCTCTAAAGGCAGAAGAGAAGCTGAGCCGAAAACAAGGTCAAAGAGGTCGAGGCAGAAGTCAAGCCAGGGGCAAATCAGTTGGCCAAGATAGAAGTCAAAAGCCTAAGGAAGACTGGAAGAAACCTCAACCTCAGATTGAGAGAGGTGGAAGCTCACAGAAAGGGCAATATGCTGGACAGAGAAGGCAGTATGTTGATCAGAGAGGAGAGTACGATGATAACAACATTTTTCCTCGTACTAGAGGTAGAGGAAGAGGAAGAAGTGGAGTGATAAAATGCTTCACGTGCGGAAAGGTCGGACACAAGTCTTATGAATGTCTAGACAAGAAGAAAGAGAAAGGAGAGACTCACATTTTCGAAGCACAAAGGTGAAATGTTGAGACAGAAGAGGCTGAAGGAGGAAGATCGTTGATGATGTGAAAAGCTCTTTTAACACCAGAGAAGGAGGTGGAGAGTTCAGTCCAAAGAAACAGACATTTTTGGACTGCATGCAAAACCAAAGACTGGAAATGTAAATTTATTGTAGACAGTGGTAGCATGGATAATCTCGTTTCTACAGAGATGGTAGAAAAACTGGAGCTGGAGACGATTGATCATCCAATCCCATACAGAGTTTCGTGGTTGCAAAAAGGACATCAGGTAAATGTCACTAAGCAATGTTTAGTTGAATTTAAGATAGGAGGGTATAAAGATGAAATACTCTGTGATGTTATTCCTATGGATGTTTGTCATCTATTGTTGGGTAGACCATGGAAGTATGACAGGAATGTGATTCATGAAGGGAGAATCAACACCTACACCCTAGAGAAGAATGGGAGGACTCACATGCTGCTACTGATCAAAGATAAAGAAATAAAACCGGAAGTGAGCAACACTGTACTTCTCATGAGTGGGAAGGAACTTCTTAAGGAGGTTAAGAAGAAGGAGGAACCGCAATTCATTGTGGTCAGGAAGCCAAAGATTGTTTTAACCACCACAAGGGTAGATGATTTACTAGAAGAGGTTCAGGAACTACTGGAAGAGTTCGTTGACATAGTAGTGGACGAACTACCTCTTTCATTGCCACTGATCAGAAGTGTGAGTCATCATATTGATCTCATACCTGGAGCTAGTTTTCCAAACAAAGCACCGTACAGATTGACGTTGCAGGAGAATGAAGAGGTCAAAATACAAGTCCAGGATTTGCTCGACAAAGGTTTGGTTAGGGAAAGCTTGAGTCTGTTTGTTGTTCCGACAGTACTCAGTCCAAAGAAAGACGGAGGCTAGAGGATGTGTACTGACTCGAGGGCGATCAACAAGATAACCATCAAGTACAGATTTACATTGCCAAGGATGGATGATCTGATGGATTGCTTGAGTGGGGCCAAGTTTTTTTCGAAGATTGATTTAAAAAGTGGTTATCACCAAATCCGCATGAGGGAAGGTGACAAATGGAAAACAGCATTCAAAACCAATGAAGGGTTATACGAATGGCTTGTCATGCCATTTGGTTTAACAAATGCGTTAAGTACTTTCATGATATTGATGAATGAAGTCCTGAAGGATTTCATCGAAAAATTTGTCAATGTGTATCTTGATGACATACTAATTTTCAGTAAAACAAAGGCAGAGCGTCTAAAACATTTGGCTACAGTGATGCAGAGGTTATAGCAGGAGAAGTTGTTGATAAACATGAAGAAATCCTCATTCATGAAGATGGAGCTCATTTATTTGGGGTTTGTTATTTCTGCAGATAAGTTGAGGATGGATCCGGATAAGGTGGAGGTAATCAAGAATTGGCCGTCACCAAAGAATATCTTTGAGGTGAGAAGTTTTCACGGATTGGCTAGTTTCTACCGAAAATTAATCAGGAATTTCAGTGGAATTAGTGTGCCGATGATGGACATAGTGAAGAAGAGACACAAATCTTTTCACTGGACAGAAGAGGCTGAGAAGAGTTTTAATCTGTTGAACAGGAAAATCACGGAACAACCAATCCTGGTGTTGCCTGATTTCCAAAATACATTTCAAGTGAAATGTGATGCAAGTGGATTTGCAATAGGGGCAGTCTTGAGTCAAGAAGACAGGCCGATAGCATACTTCAGCGAGAAGCTGAACGAAGCGAAAGTGAAATACTCCATGTATGACAAGGAGTTCTATGCTATTATACAGGCATTGAAGAAATGGAGACATTACTTAATTCCTAAAGAGTTTGTCTTATACAGTGATAATCATGCATTGCAATTTGTGACTCAACAGGAGAAGTTGAATCAAAGACATGTAAAATGGGTTGAATATATGCAAAATTTCACTTTTGTGATTAAACATATTTCTGGTACTGCTAACAATGTTGTTGATGCTTTGAGCAGGAAGTGTTTGCTATTGCAGGAGTTCAGGGTCAAAACGTTGGGTTTTGATGATCTCAAGGAGATGTATCAAGCTTATCCAGGTTTTAAAGAGGCGTACGAAGCAACTGAGAATCAAATTTTCGGAGATAGAAGCCAATGGGAAAAACACGTGATCCAGGAAGGATTATTGTTTAAAGGTAATCAGCTTTGTATTCCAAAATGCTCCATGAGGGAGAATTTGTTGAAGGAGAAACACAGTGGAGGATTGGCCGGGCATTTCGGTCATGACAAGACATTCCTGAAGTTGAATGAGTCATATTTTTGGCCAGGAATGCGAGCAAACGTCGAAATATTTGTGGACAGATGTAGAATTTGTCAACATTCAAAAGGAAAGAGGCAAAATGCAGGTTTTTATCAACCATCACCCATACCTGAGAGGCCATGGGATGCAGTCAGCATGGACTTCATATTGGGGTTGCCAAGAACACAAAGAGGGTTTGACTCAATCTTTGTGGTGGTGGATAGATTTTCCAAAATGGCACATTTTATTCCATGCCAGAAAACCAGTGATGCAACTCACATTGCAAATTTGTTTTTCAAAGAAGTCATTCGACTTCATGGCTTGCCAAGAAGCATAGTTTTGGATTGAGACACTAAGTTCGTAGGACACTTCTGGAGAACCTTATGGAAAAAGCTGGGGACAAACTTGTCGTTTAGTTCAGCTTATCATCCCCAGACGGATGGACAAACAGAAGCTGTGAACAGGAGTTTGGGAGACTTGTTGAGGAGCTTAATGACAGAACACCACAGCCAGTGGGACAACATATTACCACAGGCAGAATTTGCTTACAACGATTCAATCAACAAAGGAACAGGACAGAGTCCATTTCAGATTGTCTATCGCATGCAGCCAAGAGGAATTTCTGAGCTGAGGTATTTAGAACAGATTGTGACTAGGAGCGCTAGTGCAGAAGATTTCGCAAAAGTGGTGAAGGAGCTTCACAGCCAGGTGAAGGAGTGATTGCAACATTCAAGCCAAGAATATAAATGCAGGGCAGATCAACGCAGGAGAGAAATTCAGCTTGAAGTTGGTGATTTAATCCTCGCACATTTGAGAAAGGAAAGGTTCCTGAAGGGAACATATCATAAACTAAAGATGAAGAAAATCGGACCATGTAAGGTCTTGAAGAAATTTGGGGTGAATGCATATGAGATTGAATTACCCGATGGGATGAGAATTTATTCGATATTCAATGTCTCATATTTTTACCCTTGTAAAGTTGAGGAAGAAGAAGCAGGAAATGAGTAGCCAGAGGTTCAGTGGACAAAACAAATGCCAGTTGAAGAAAAGGCGCAGATGGAGCGCATACTGGACAAAAGAGTTGGTAAGAGGACCAGGCAGAAGCAATACTTTGAATACTTGATCAAGTGGAAGGGCCATCCAGTTGAAGATGCCAGCTGGGAGAATGAAACCGAAATACACAAGCATGGGCAGACCGTGCGCGAGCTCATGGACAGGAGCCCATGAAAATTTTCAAGCGAGGGAGTATGATGCAGGAGCATCGTAAGGGCGTGCAAGCATAGCCAGTAGCGAGCCAGCGCGGAGATAAGAGACAGCTGGAAAAGCACGGAGCACTTTTTTTGAAAATGTTTTGAAATATTAATGAATTCATTAAGTGGAGGCATGCTTGTATTATTGTAATCAGACCTTGAGCGTCCCACTCTCGTCTGAAGTAGATAGAGGCATTTATGAAAAGTTAATGTAGGTAGATAGAATTTAATGCTTAGATTAGATAGTTTTAGAGTGCAAGAGGGAAACGAGATATAGACACCCTCATTGTATAGTTGTATTATTATTGTTAAGATGAGAGCATAGCACGGAGAGGAGAAGAAGCAGAGAGTTGTGTAGAAGAATTCCATGTACAGAAGTTCTGGATTAATACAAAAAGCCTTGATTCAGACTCATGGTTCTCATATATTCTCTGCGTGTGCATTGTTGAATGTTATGCTCATGAATGTTTTACTGTTTCTATCATGCATTTGTTTTTTATGATGTGTATGAATGATTTCTTGTTAAATGTATGAAATCTGAGAGAGAGAGAGAGTAAGGGAAATGAATTTCAATTATTTCTCTATCTGAGAAAGAGTTCCTGCAAGGAGTGCAGTTGAATTGTCTGCAAGGAGTGTGTTGACAAGAGTTCAGAGTTTTATCTCTGAAAGCTCAAGAGGGTTAATGTTGTTCTCATTCTCGCAGAAGTGCAAGTTGAGCACATGAGTCATGCAAGGAGTGCGCAGGCCGAGTAAAGTCTCAGAGTTTGTGAACCTGAGAAATTGTTGAAGGACTACTGCTGCAAGGAGTGCGCAGAGTCGAAGGACTTCAATTTTTTGAAGTAATTGAAGGATTTGTCGCAAGGAGTGTGTGCAGGAGTCTTCTTTAAGACTCGGAGTAAGAGAAAGCTCAGGAGGGATAGAATCTTCACAGTCATCGAAGAAAAGCACAGAAGGTTGGTGTCTGGAGGCATCACAAGGTTGTGTTGCAGGCGATTAAGTTCAGTGGCAAACCACTTTATCAAATTTGCAGAAGCTCTCAGAAGGGAGAACGGACGGTCGGAACTCTCCGTGGAGAATTCATGAAATCCCGCGAGCTGTCATTTCTCGCAGAGTAGCAAGGAGGTTACGGTGGTCGTTTTCTGCAAGTGGAATCTCAGGAGAAAGAGGGCCATATATTCACGCCAACGAGAACCGTTGGATTTACTCGCGAAATTCCATTTTGGGGCTTCGTGGGTGGAAAGACCGAAACTTCGTCATTTGGATTCGTGAAACTGCGAAGTCCGATAATCCGACAAGCTGGAAGGTTTCATTGTGGAGTCAAGATTTGGACAGGTGTTGGAATCCAAGCGTTTCGACATTTCGGGGTTTGAGAGGGTGAGAGGAGGCCAAGACTTTGGTGGATCAAATCCCCGAAATGTGAAAGGGGAGCTTTCGTGTGAAAGGCAAAGATTGTCACGTCATCATCTCGGAGCTTTGGAGTTCGGGAATTCGGCATTTGCGTCGACAAGGAATAGAATCCCTTCCAAATATGATTTCCGAAATCGCGACACAAGTGATCTAGTCCATCGGCGAATCGGTGTTCGGCGGTCTGAGGGCACAGCCGCTTGACCACAAGACTCGCGAAATCATGAAGACAGATCTCCCGAAGTGAGAAGGGAGATTCCACGAAAATTTTTTGTCCGTGCAGATTTCCCCGAAGGGGAAATAGAAGAGACAATTGACGGGAGCTCTTTGGGCCAGTGGAAGAAGAACGATCCTGTGTGCGCGGACTTTCGACTTGCGGGTTGGGAGGTCTGCGTCATCTGGTATCAGAGCCTGATTCTTGTTTTTATATTTCAGGTAGGAAAAGCGAGAAGGAATTTCAGCCATGCCGCCGAGGAGAAGGGACAGACAAACACCCGATCCGTCAGAGGATAGGGAGGTGTCAAGAGAAAGAGGTAGACAGGTGCGGAATCCAGAAGTGGAAAGAGATCTGCATGACATTCGCGCCAGACTCGTGGATGTGGAAATAAAACAAAAGCGCAGAGCTGATATTGGAGATGTCAATTAGTCCGAAAGCGAAGATGAAGCTGGACATGGAGAAGAACAAATCACAGCAACAGATGCAGCAAATGAACGCTTGATTAGAGTTGTTCCAAGAATGGGTGCAAGAGCCAAAATGGACATTCCAGTTTATGAGGGAAACTTGGATGTTGAAGAGCTTCTAGACTGGATTAGAGCTGTGGACACATATTTTGACTATGAAGATGTCAAAGAAGACAAGAAGGTCAAACATGCTGTCACGAGACTTAAGGGACATGCAGCATTGTGGTGGGATGAACTGCAAGCTGGAAGACGCTACCAAGGTAAGGATAAAATCAAGAGTTGGGATAGGATGATTGCAAAAATGAAAGCGAAATTCATTCCCAGGGATTATCAAATTACTTTGTTTCGAAGGATGCAGAACTTGAGGCAGAAGCTGATGACAGTGAAGGAGTACACTGAAGAGTTCTACAGGCTTAACATTAGAGCAGGTCATCGTGAAAGTAATGATGAAAAGGTTGCCAGGAATATGAATGGCCTAAGATACAAAATTCAGGACAAGATGAGCATGATGACCATCCGAACAGTGGAAGATTCTTATCAAATGGCTCTAAAGGCGGAAGAGAAGCTGAGCCGAAAATAAGGTCAAAGAGGCCGAGGCAGAAGTCAAGCCAGGGAAAAATCAGTTGTCCAAGATAGAAGTGAGAAGCCTAAGGAAGACTGGAAGAAACCTCAACCTCAGATTGAGAGAGGTGGAAGCTCACAGAAAGGGCAATATGCTGGACAAAGAAGGCAGTATGTTGATCAGAGAGGAGAGTACACTGATAACAACATTTTTCCTCGTACTAGAGGTACAGGAAGAGGAAGAAGTGGAGTGATAAAATGATTCACGTGCGGAAAGGTCGGACACAAGTCTTATGAATGTCTAGACAAGAAGAAAGAGGAAGGAGAGACTCACATTGTTGAAGCACAAAGGTGAAATGTTGAGGTAGAAGATGTTGAAGGCGGAATATTGTTGACGATGCGAAAAGCTCTTTTAACCCCAGAGAAGGAGGTGGAGAGTTCAGTCCAAAGAAACAGACTTTTTCGGACTGCGTGCAAAACCAAAGACTGGAAATGTAAAGTTATTGTAGACAGTGGTAGAACGGATAATCTCGTTTCTACAGAGATGGTAGAAATACTGGAGCTGGAGACGATTGATCATCCAAGCCCATACAGAGTTTCGTGGTTGCAAAAAGGACATCAGGTAAATGTCACTAAGCAATGTTTAGTTGAATTTAAGATAGGAGGGTATAAAGATGAAATACTCTGTGATTTTATTCCTATGGATGTTTGTCATCTATTGCTGGGTAGACCATGGCAGTATGACATGAATGTGATTCATGATGGGAGAATGAACACCTACACCCTAGAGAAGAATGGGAGGACTCACATGTTGTTGTCGATCAAAGATAAAGAAATAAAACCAGAGGTGAGCAACACTGTACTTCTCATGAGTGGGAAGGAACTTCTTAAGGAGGTTAAGAAGAAGGAGGAACCACAATTCATTGTGGTCAGGAAGCCAAAGATTGCTTTAACCAGCACAAGGGTAGATGATTTACCAGAAGAGGTTCAGGAACTACTGGAAGATTTTGTTGACATAGTAGTGGACGAACTACCTCGTTCGTTGCCACCGATCAGAAGTGTGAGTCATCATATTGATCTCATACCTGGAGCTAGAATGCCAAACAAAGCAGTGTACAGATTGACGCCGCAGGAGAATGAAGAGGTCAAAAGACAAGTCCAGTATTTGGTGGACAAAGGTTTGGGGTTTTTTATTTCTGCAGATAAGTTGAGGATGGATCCGGATAAGGTGGAGGTAATCAAGAATTGGCCATCACCAAAGAATATCTTTGAGGTGAAAATTTTTCACGGATTGGCTAGTTTCTACCAAAAATTCATCAAGAATTTCAGTGGAATTAGTGCGTCGATGATGGACACAGTGAAGAAGAGACACAAATCTTTTCACTGGAGAGAAGAGGCTGAGAAGAGTTTTAATCTGTTGAAGAGGAAAATCACGGAACAACCAATCCTGGTGTTGCCTGATTTCCAAAAGACATTTCAAGTGAAATGCGATGCAAGTGGATTTGCAATAGGGGCAGTCTTGAGTCAAGAAGACAGGCCGATAGCATACTTCAACGAGAAGTTGAATGAAGCGAAAGTGAAATACTCCACGTATGACAAGGAGTTCTATGCTATTATACAGGCATTGAAGAAATGGAGACATTACTTAATTCCTAAAGAGTTTGTCTTATACAGTTATAATCATGCATTGCAATTTGTTACTCAACAGGAAAAGTTGAATGAAAGACATGTAAAATGGGTTGAATATATGAAAATTTTCACTTTTGTGATTAAACATATTTCTAGTACTGCTAACAAAGTTGTTGATGCGTTCAGCATGAAGTGTTTGCTATTGCAGGAGTTCAGGGTCAAAACGTTGGGTTTTGATGATCTCAAGGAGATGTATCAAGTTGTTCCAGATTTTAAAGAGGCGTACGAATTAGCTGAGAATCCAATTCTCTGAGATAGAAGCCAATGGGCACAATGCATGATCCAGGAAGGATTACTGTTTAAAGGTAATCAGCTTTGTATTCCAAAATGCTCCATGAGGGAGAATTTGTTGAAGGAGAAACACAATGGAGGATTGGCCGAGCATTTCGGTCATGACAAGACGTTCACAAAGTTGAATGAGTCATATTTTTGGCCAGGAATGGGAGAAAACATCAAAACATTTGTGGACATATGTAGAATTTGTCAACATTCAAAAGGAAAGAGGCAGAATGCAGGTTTTTATCAACCATTACCCATACCTGAGAGGTCGTCGGATGCAGTGAGCATGGACTTCATATTGGGGTTGCCAAGAAAAAAAAGAGGGTTTGACTCAATCTTTGTGATGGTGGATATATTTTCCAAAATGGCACATTTCATTCCATGCCAAAAAACCAGTGACGCAACTCACATTGCGAATCTGTTTTTCAAAGAAGTCATTCGACTTCATGGCTTGCCAAGAAGCATAGTTTCGGATTGAGACACTAAGTTCGTAGGACACTTCTGGAGAACCTTAAGGAAAAAGTTGGGGATGAACTTGTCGTTTAGTTTAGCTTATCATCCCAAGAAAGATGGACAAACAGAAGCTGTGAAGAGGAGTTTGGGAGACTTACTTAGGAGCTTCATGACAGAACACCACAGCCAGTGGGACAACATATTACCACAGGCAGAATTTGCTTACAACAATTCAATCAACGGAAGCACAGGATAGAGTCTATTTCAGATTTTCTATGGCATGCAGCCAAGAGGAATTTTTGAGCTGAGGGATTTAGAACAGACTAAGACTAGGAGCGCTAGTGCGAAAGATTTCGCAGAAGCGATGAAGGAGCTTCACAGCCAAGTGAAGGAGCGATTGCAACATTCAAGCCAAGAATATAAATGCAGGGCAGATCAACGCAGGAGAGAACTTTAGTTTGAAGTTGGCGATTTGATCCTCGCATATTTGAGAAAGGAAAGGTTCCCGAAGGGAACATATCATAAACTGAAGATGAAGAAAATCGGACCATGTAAGGTCTTGAAGAAATTTGGGGTGAATGCATATGAGATTGAATTACCCGATGGGATCAGAATTTCTCCAATATTCAATGTCTCAGATTTGTACCCTCATAAAGCTGAGGAAGAAAAAGTAGGAAATGAACAGCCAGAGGTTCAGTGGACAAAACAAATGCCAGTTGCAGAAAAGGCGCAGATGGAGCGCATACTGGACAAAAGAGTTGGTAAGAGGACCAGGCAGAAGCAATACTTTGAATACTTGATCAAGTGGAACGGCCATCYAGTTGAAGATGCCAGCTGGGAGAACGAAACMGAAATACAGAAGCATGGGCAGACCGTGCGCGAGCTCATGGACAGGAGCCCATGAAAATTTTCAAGCGAGGGAGTATGATGCAGGAGCATCGTAAGGGCATGCAAGCATAGCCAACAGCGAGCCAGCGCGGAGATAAGAGACAGTTGGAAAAGCACCGAGCACATTTTTCGAAAATGTTTTGAAATATTAATGAAGTCATTAAGTGGAGGCATGCTTGTATTATTGTAATCAGACCTTGAGCGTCCCGCTCTCGTCTGAAGTAGATAGAGGCATTTATGCAAAGTTAATGTAGGTAGATAGAATTTAATGCTTAGATTAGACAGTTTTAGAGTGCAAGAGGGAAACGGGATATAGACACCCTCATTGTATAGTTGTATTATTATTGTTAAGATGAGAGCATAGCGCACAGAGGAGAAGAAGCAGAGAGCTGTGTAGAAGAATTCCATGTACAGAAGTTATGGATTAATACAAAAAGCCTTGATTCAGACTCATGGTTTTCATATATTCTCTGCGTGTGCATTGTTGAATGTTATGCTCATGAATGTTTTACTCTTTCTATCATGCATTTGTTGTTTATGTTGTGTCTGAATGATTTCCTGTTAAATGTCTAAAATTTGAGAGAGAGAGAGAGAGATTAAGGGAAATGAGTTTCAATTATTTCTCTATCTGAGCAAGAGTTCCTGCAAGGAGTGCAGTTGAATTGTCCGCAAGGAGTGCGTTGACAAGAGTTCAGAGTTTTATCTCTGAAAGCTCGGGAGGGTTAATGTTGTTCTCATTCTCACAGAAGTGCAAGTTGAGCACAGGAGCCATGCAAGGAGTGCGCAGGCCGAGGAAAGTCTCAGAGTTTGCGAACCTGAGAAATTGTTGAAGGACTACTCTTGCAGGGAGTGCGCAGAGTCGAAGGACTTCAATTCTTTGAATTAATTGAAGGATTTGCCGCAAGGAGTGCATGCAGGAGTCTTCTTTAAGACTCAAAGTTGGAGAAAGCTCAGGAGGGATAGAGTCTTCACAGTCGTCGAAGAAAAGCACAGAAGGTTGGTGTCTGGAGGCGTCACAAGGTTGTGTTGCAGGCAGTTAAGTTCTGTGGCAAACCACTTTATCAAATTTGTAGAAGTTCTCAGAAGGGAGAACGGACGGTCGGAACTCTCCGTGGAGAATTCACGAAATCCCGCGAGCTGTCAGATCTCGCAGAGTAGCAAGGAGGTTACGGTGGTAGTTTTCTGCAAGTGGAAGCTCAGGAGAGAGAGGGCCATATATTCACGCGAATGAGGACCGTTGGATTTACTCACGAAATTCCATTTTGGGGCTTCGTGGGTGGAAAGACCGAAACTCTGTTATTTGGATTCACGAAACTGCGAAGTCCGATAATCCGACAAGGCAGAAGGTTTCATTATGGGGTCAAGATTTGGACACGGGTTGGAATCCAAGCGTTTCATCATTTCGGGGTTTGAAAGGGAGAGAGGAGGCCAAGACTTTGACGGATCAAATCCCTGAAACGCGAAAGGGGAGCTTTCATGTGAAAGGCAGAGATTGTCACGTCGGCATCTCGGAGCTTCGGAGTTCAGGAATTCGGCGTTCACGTCGACAAGAAACAAAATCCCTTCCCAATACGATTTCTGAAATCGTGACACAAGTGATCTAGTCCATCGACGAATCAGGAATCGGGAAATTGGGGTTTGCGGCGACATGAGGTTGGGTATCGTGAGTCTAAGAGTCCCGATAACCGAAATAGCGAAACCACACAGGCTAGCAAATCGCGAGGAGGCGACAAGTGGCAAAAAAAAAAAACTCACGTCAGCGGAAAGCATGGTTGAAGTGACGCATGGAAAAGGACAAGGGTTGTGAGACCCGGAGCAAGCACGCAAGTCTTTCAGAATTTCCAGACCGGAAAGGTAGAGGAGACATAGGCTCTTGTATATCGAGCTCCCGGTGTGTGAAATAGCGTTGATCGTTGGATCAAGGGAATGCTCCAGAACCGTTGATTTCGTGTGGAGGCGGAACCTTAGCGTTCCAGCGTTTATCAAAACTTGGCATATCAGTGTTCGGAGGTCTGAGGGCACAGTCGCTTGACCACAAGACTCGCGAAATCACGAAGCCAGGTCTCCCAAAGTGAGAAGGGAGATTCCACGAGGTTTTATGTGGGTGCAGATTTCCCCGAAGGAGAAATAGAATAGCCAATTGACGGAAACTCTTCGAGCCAGTGGAAGAAGAACGATCCTGTGTGTGCGGAATTCCGACTTGCAGGTTGGGAGGACTGCGTCATCTGGTATTAGAGCCCGATTCTTGTTTGTATATTTCAGGCAGGAAAAGCGAGAAGGAATTTCAGCCATGTCGCCAAGGAGAAGGGACAGACAAACACCCGATCCATCAGAGGATAGTGAGGCGTCAAGAGAAAGAGGTAGACAGGTGCTGAATCCAGAAGTGGAAAGAGATATGCATGACATTCGCGCCAGACTCGTGGATGTGGAAATAAAACAAAGGCACAGAGCTGATATTGGAGATGTCAGTGAGTCTGAAA
This sequence comes from Picea mariana, assembly GCA_032191745.1. Taxonomy (NCBI): domain Eukaryota; kingdom Viridiplantae; phylum Streptophyta; class Pinopsida; order Pinales; family Pinaceae; genus Picea; species Picea mariana. The sequence continues at coordinate 112,742 of JASDQU010103069.1, read as the reverse complement.
GCGAAGATGAAGCTGGACATGGAGAAGAAGAAATCACAGTAGAAGATTCAGCAAATGAACGCTTGATTAGAGCTATTGCAAGAATGGGTGCAAGAGCCAAAATGGACATTCCAGTTTATGAGGGAAACTTGGATGTTGAAGAGCTTCTAGACTGGATTAGAGCTCTGGACACATATTTTGACTATGAAGATGTCGAAGAAGACAAGAAGGTCAAACATGTTGTCATGAGACTTAAGGGATATGCAGCATTGTGGTGGGATGAACTGCAAGTTGACAGACGTTGCCAAGGTAAGTAGAAAATCAAGAGTTCTGATAGGATGATTGCAAAAATGAAAGCCAAATTCATTCCCAGGGATTATCAAATTACTCTGTTCCAAAGGATGCAGAACTTGAGGCAGAAGCTGATGACAGTGAAGGAGTACACTAAAGAGTTCTACAGGCTGAACATTAGAGCAGGTCATCGTGAAAGTAATGATGAAAAGGTTGTCAGGTATATGAATGGCCTGAGATACGAAATTCAGGATGAGATGAGCATGATGACCATCCGAACGGTGGAAGATGCTTATCAAATGGCTCTAAAGGCAGAAAAGAAGCTGAGCCAAAAACAAGGTCAAAGAGGCCGAGGCAGAAGTCAAGCCAGAGGCAAATCAGTTGCCCAAGATAGAAGTCAGAAGCCTAAGGAAGACTGGAAGAAACCTCAACCTCAGATTGAGAGAGGTGGAAGCTCACAAAAAGGGCAATATGCTGGATAGAGAAGGCAGTATGTTGATCAGAGAGGAGAGTACGTTGATAACAACATTTTTTCTCATACTAGAGGTAGAGGAAGAGGAAGAAGTGGAGTGATAAAATGCTTCACTTGCGGAAAGGTCGGACACAAGTCTTATGAATGTCTAGACAAGAAGAAAGAGGAAGGATAAACTCACATTGCCAAAGCACAAAGGCGAAATGTTGAGGCAGAAGATGCTAAAGGCAGAAGATCGTTGATGATGCGAAAATCTCTTTTAACACCAGAGAAGGAGGTGGAGAGTTCAATCCAAAGAAACAGACTTTTTCGGACTGCGTGCAAGATCAAAGACTGGAAATGTAAAGTTATTGTAGACAGTGGTAGCACGGATAATCTCGTTTCTACAGAGATGGTAGAAAAACTGGAGCTGGAGACGATTGATCATCCAAGCCCATACAGAGTTTCGTGGTTTCAAAAAGGACATCAGGTAAATGTCACTAAGCAATGTTTAGTTGAATTTAAGATAGGAGGGTATAAAGATGAAATACTATGTGATGTTATTCCTATAGATGTTTGTCATCTATTGCTGGGTAGACCATGGCAGTATGACAGGAATGTGATTCATGATGGGAGAATGAACACATACACCCTAGAGAAGAATGGGAGGACTCACATGTTGTTATCAATCAAAGATAAAGAAATAAAACCGGAGGTGAGCAACATTGTACTTCTCATGAGTGGGAAGGAACTACTTAAGGAGGTTAAGAAGAAGGAGGAACCGCAATTCATTGTGGTCAGGAAGCCAAAGATTGTTTTAACCAGCACAAGGGTAGATGATTTACTAGAAGAGGTTCAGGAACTACTGGAAGAGTTCACTGACATAGTAGTGGACAAACTACCTCGTTCGTTGCCACCGATCAGAAGTGTGAGTCATCATATTGATCTCATACCTGGAGCTAGTTTTCCAAACAAAGCAACGTACAGATTGATGATGCAGGAGAATGAAGAGGTCAAAAGACAAGTCCAGGATTTGTTGGACAAAGGTTTGGTCAGGGAAAGCTTGAGTCTGTGTGTTGTTTCGACAGTACTCAGTCCGAAGAAAGACAAAGGCTAGAGGATGTGTACTGACTCAAGGGCGATCAACAAGATAACCATCAGGTACAGATTTCCATTGCCAAGGATGGATGATCTGATGGATTGATTTAAAAAGTGGTTATCACCAAATCCGCATGAGGCAAGGTGACGAATGGAAGACAGCATTCAAAACCAATGAAGGGTTACACAAATGGCTTGTCATGTCGTTTGGTTTAACAAACGCATCGAGTACTTTCATGAGATTGATGAATGAAGTCCTGAAGGATTTCATCGGAAAATTTGTCATTGTGTACCTTGATGACATACTGATTTTCAGTAAAACAAAGGCAGAGCATCTAAAACATTTGGCTACAGTGATGCAGAGGTTACAGCAGGAGAAGTTGTTGATAAACATGAAGAAATCCTCATTCATGAAGAGGGAGCTCATTTATTTGGGGTTTGTTATTTCTGCAAATAAGTTGAGGATGGATCCGGATAAGGTGGAGGTAATCAAGAATTGGTCGTCACCAAAGAATATATTTGAGGTGAGAAGTTTTCACGGATTGGCTAGTTTCTACCGAAAATTTATCAGGAATTTCAGTGGAATTAGTACGCCGATGATGGACACAATGAAGAAGAGACACAAATATTTTCACTGGACAGAAGAGGCTGAGAAGAGTTTTAATCTGTTGGAGAGGAAAATCACGGAACAACCAATCCTGTTGTTGCCTGATTTCCAAAAGACATTTCAAGTGAAATGCGATGCAAGTGGATTTGCAATAGGGGCAGTCTTGAGTCAAGAAGACAGGCCGATAGCATACTTCAGCGAGAAGCTAAACAAAGCGAAAGTGAAATACTTCAGGTATGACAAGGTGTTCTATGCTATTATACAGGCATTGAAGAAATGGAGACATTACTTAATTCCTAAAGAGTTTGTCTTATACAGTGATAATCATGCATTGCAATTTGTGACTCAACAGGAGAAGTTGAATCAAAGACATGTAAAATGGGTTGAATATATGCAAAATTTCACTTATGTGATTAAACATATTTCTGGTACTGCTAACAAAGTTGTTGATGCTTTGAGCAGGGAGTGTTTGCTATTGCAGGAGTTCAGCATCAAAACGTTGGGTTTTGATGATCTCAAGGAGATGTATCAAGCTGATCCAGATTTTAAAGAGGCGTACGAAGCAGCTGAGAATCCAATTCTCGGAGATAGAAGCCAATGGGCAGAATACATGATCCAAGAAGAATTATTGTTTAAAGGTAATCAGCTTTGTATTCCAAAATGCTCCATGAGGGAGAATTTGTTGAAGGAGAAACATAGTGAAGGATTGGTCGGGCATTTCGGTCATGACAAGACGTTCGCAAAGTTGAATTAGTCATATTTTTGGCCAGGAATGCAAGCAGACGTCAAAAGATTTGTGGACAGATGTAGAATTTGTCAACATTCAAAAGTAAAGAGGCAGAATGCAGGTTTTAACCAACCATTACCCATACCTGAGAGGCTGTGGGATGCAGTCAGCATGGACTTCATATTGGGGTTGCCAAGAACACAAAGAGGGTTTGACTCAATCTTTGTGGTGGTGGATATATTTTCCAAAATGGCACATTTCATTCCATGCCAGAAAACCAGTGACGCAACTCACATTGCGAATCTGTTTTTCAAAGAAGTCATTCGACTTCATGGCTTGCCAAGAAGCATAGTTTCGGATCGAGACACTAAGTTCGTAGGACACTTCTGGAGAACCTTATGGAAAAAGATGGGTACGAAATTGTCATTCAGTTCATCTTATCATCCCCAGACAAATGGACAAACAGAAGCTGTGACCAGGAGTTTGGGAGACTTGCTAAGGAGCTTGATGACAGAACACCACAGCTAGTGGGACAACATATTACCACAGGCGGAATTTGCTTACAATGATTCAATCAACAGAAGCACGGGACATAGTCCGTTTCAGATTGTATATGGCATGCATCCAAGAGGAATTTCTTAGCTGATGGATTTAGAACAGATTGTGACTAGGAGCGCTAGTGCAGAAGATTTCACAGAAGCGATGAAGGAGCTTCACAGCCAGGTGAAGGAGCGATTGCAACATTCAAGCCAAGAATATAAATACAGTTCAGATCAACGCAGGAGAGAACTTCAGTTTGAAGTTGGCGATTTGATCCTCGCACATTTGAGAAAGGAAAGGTTCCCGAAGGGAACATATCATAAACTGAAGATGAAGAAAATCGGACCATGTAAGGTCTTGAAGAAATTTGGGGCGAATGCATATGAGATTGAATTACCCGATGGGATCGGAATTTCTCCGATATTCAATGTCTCAGATTCGTGCCCTTATAAAGCTGAGGAAGCAAAAGCAGGAAATGAACAGCTAGAGGTTCAGTGTACAAAACAAATGCCAGTTGCAGAAAAGGCACAGATGGAGCGCATACTGGACAAAAGAGTTGGTAAGAGGACCAGGTGGAAGCAATACTTTGAATACTTGATCAAGTGGAACGACCATCCAATTGAAGATGTCGGCTGGGAAAATGAAACCGAAATACAGAAGCACGGGCAGATCGTGCGCGAGCTCATGGACAGGAGCCCATGAAAATTTTCAAGCGAGGGAGTATGATGCAGGAGCATCGTAAGGGCGTGCAAGCATAGCCAGCAGTGAGCCAGCGCAGAGATAAGAGAGAGATGGAAAAGCATGGAGCACATTTTTTGAAAATGTTTGGAAATATTAATGAAGTCATTAAGTGGAGGCATGCTTGTATTATTGTAATCAGACCTTGAGTGTCCCGCTCTCGTCTGAAGTAGATAGAGTCATTTATGCAAAGTTAATGTAGGTAGATATAATTTAATGCTTAGATTAGACAGTTTTAGAGTGCAAGAGGGAAACGGGATATAGACACCCTCATTGTATAGTTGTATTATTATTGTTAAGATGAGATCATAGCACGGAGAGGAGAAGAAGCAGAGAGCTGTGTAGAAGAATTCCATGTACAGAAGTTATGTATTAATACAAAAAGCCTTGATTCAGACTCATGGTTCTCATATATTCTCTGTGTGTGCATTGTTGAATGTTATGCTCATGAATGTTTTACTCTTTCTGTCATGCATTTGTTGTTTATGCTGTGTATGAATCATTTCTTGTTAAATGTCTGAAATCTGAGAGAGAGAGAGAGAGTAAGGGAAATGAGTTTTAATTATTTCTCTATCTGAGCAAGAGTTCCTGCAAGGAGTGCAGTTGAATTTTCCGCAAGGAGTGCGTTGACAAGAGTTCAGAGTTTTATCTTTGAAAGCTCAGGAGGGTTAATGTTGTTCTCATTCTCGCAGAAGTGCAAGTTGAGCATAGGAGCCGTGCAAGGAGTGCCAAGGCCGAGTAAAGTCTCAGAGTTTGCGAACCTGAGAAATTGGTGAAGGACTACTGCTGCAGGGAGTGCGCAAAGTCGAAGGACTTCAATTCTTTGAAGTAATTGAAGGATTTTCCGCAAGGAGTGCGTGCAGGAGTCTTCTTTAAGACTCGGAGTTGGAGAAAGCTCAGGAGGGATAGAGTCTTCACAGTCGTCGAAGAAAAGCACAAAAGGTTGGTGTCTGGAGACGTGACAAGGTTGTGTTGCAGGCGGTTAAGTTCTGTGGCAAACCACTTTATCAAATTTGCAGAAGTTCTCAGAAGAAGAACGGACGATTGGAACTCTCCATGGAGAATTCACGAAATCCCGCTAGCTGTCAGATCTCGCAGAGTAGCAAGGAGGTTACGGTGTTCGTTTTCTGCAAGCGAAAGCTCAGGAGAGAGAGGGTCGTATATATACACCAATGAGGACCATTGGATTTACTCACGAAATTCCATTTTGGGGCTTCGTGGGTGGAAAGACGGAAACTTCGTCATTTGGATTCACGAAACTGTGAAGTCTGATAATCCGACAAGGCAGAAGGTTTCATTGTGGGGTCAAGATTTGGACACCTGTTGGAATCCAATCGTTTCGGCATTTCGGGGTTTGAAAGGGCAAGAGGAGGCCAAGACTTTGGCGGATCAAATCCCCGAAACGCGAAAGGGGAGCTTTCGCGTGAAAGGCAGAGATTGTCACATCGGCATCTCTGAGCTTCGGAGTTCGGGAATTCGGCGTTCGCGTCGACAAGGAACAGAATCCCTTCCCAATACGATTTCCAAAATCGCGACACAACTGATCTTGTCCATCGGCGAATCAGGAATCGGGAAATCGGGGTTTGCGGTGACATAAGGTTGGGGATCGTGAGTCTAGGACTCCCGATAACCAAAATAGTGAAACCACACAGGCTAGCAGATTGCGAGGAGGCAACAGGTGGCAAGAAAAAAAAAAACTCACGTCAGCTGAAAGCGTGGTTGAAGTGACGCGTGGAAAAGGACAAGGGTTGTGAGACCCAGAGCAGGCACGCAAGTCTTTCAGAATTTCGGGACCCGAAAGGTAGAGGAGACATAGGCTCTTGTATATCGAGCTCCATGTGCACAAAATAACGTTGACCGTTGGATCAAGGGAATGCTCCAGAACCGTTTATTTCTTGTGGAGGCGGAACCTTAGCGTTCCAGCATTTATCGAAACTCGGCATATCGGTGTTCGGAGGTCTGAGGGCACATCCGCTTGACCACAAGACTCATGAAATCGCGAAGCCATATCTCCCAAAGTGAGAAGGGAGATTCCACGAGGTTTTTTGTGGGTGCAGATTTCCCCGAAGGGGAAATAGAAGAGCCAATTGACGGGAGCTCTTTGGGCCAGTGGAAGAAGAACAATCCCGTGTGCACGGACTTCCGACTTGCAGGTTGGGAGGTCTGCGTCATAGTCCTATGCCTCCTTTAGGTCCTTATACAAATCAGGTAAGGGGGCTAAAAACCATACTAACCACTAAGTATTGAATTACCTTGTGCATGTGGTATAATGATTTTCATGTTGAAGATCAACGACTCAGATTAACCCACAAATAGATCAAGGGTTGCTAAGCATCGAATTTCAAAAGGACATATCTTGAGCTACATGTGTCAGAATCGAGCCCAAGATACCTTGTTGGAAAGATATCGAGGAGAGGAATATATTGGAAGAGGATTTCAAAACAAAACCATGACAAAGAACCCTAAAAAATGTGAAAAACAGAAGGTCACAAATTTGGGGGGGAAACTTGACTGAGCAAACTTCATACGGTCATATCTAGAGCTACAGGAAACAAAATAATGCCCATGATATCTCATCGAAAAGATAACATAGAGAAGAACATGATGGCACAACTGATATTAACTGGACGATGGTGAAAATTCCTAGAAAATGCATAAAACATGAGATGCCCAAATTTAATCAAAAAATGAGTTGTGCAATGTTCAGGCAAACATATCTGGAGATACATGAGTTGAAATTAGACCTACAAGAGTACGTTGGAAGGTTGAGACAGAGAAGAAGAATATGGGATGATGTTATTGAGTTGACTAACACCAGGAAATCCCATTAACATTTTGAAGAACAAAAGAAGACAAGAGCAAGAAAAGTTAATAATATTTTAAATGAATATCATTTTTGTACTGCCTTAAGGAAAGAATAACCACTCAAGAGTCTCTTCAGCTTCCATTTATAACACTTACATGTTCATTTATGAAAATGTAAAAGATATTTTAAATGCAAAATGACAAAACAAAGGGAAATGAGGCGAATGGTCACAAGAATTAAAGAGTCTCTCTTATCTTATAAAAGAGAACTTGTTGAATGCATTGGGGGGACTTTTTCCCATTGTGTATACTATTGATACTCTTATTGTTCGGTATACGAAGATTAGAAGTTATTTTTGAAGTCGTGATTGTATCAAATGCGTTTGGGACTATTCCATGAATGTGTTTGTCATTTGAGTTTTTTTTTTAGTGTTGATCCTAAGAACTATTTGTGTGCTTAGTATTTAGGATGTTCATGTTGTTGTGATTTCTTCTGCGTACAGGGATGATGTTATAGGTCTTATTTGCAACTAGTTGTGATAATATCTACAATATCGTTGTTTCAATATATTATTGGTTGCCATGAACTATTTATGTTGTCAAATATATCATTTTAAATTGTATTCTTCTATTTAGTTTTTCTCTTGCAGGGGATAGGTTAGAAGTAGTTAGGTTAGATTAGTTTTCTTTCATTTTAGATTAGATTCACAATTAATTGGAACTTTTTGGGGAACAGTTCGTTGCCTTTCCCCTTTTTCTTCTTCTAATTCTTAGTGGAAACTAGGCCCACATACTAGTCAGAAACACTACACCAAAAGAGAGTAGGTCTAAATTGGACCTACCATCGGGTGTTCTCCCTTACCTACTTGACAAGCCATTTGGACCCATCAACAATTTCTTCAAGGTTTTGAGAATTGGTCATTCCCTCATAGATTTCATTTTGTTAGGGTCCACTTTTCCACCTTCATGAGATGCAATATGACCCAAATATTCCACTTCTTGAACCCCAAAGGAACACTTGGAAGGATTTGCATAAAGTTGTTGCTCTTACATAGTTGTAATATTGTGTCAACATGTTGTACATGCTCTTCCCAATATTTGTTCTAGATTATTATGTCATCAAAAAATACTAACACAATCTTTCTAAGGAAGGGCTTGAAAATAGAATTCATCAAGCGTTGAAATGTTGAAGGTGCATTAGTAAATCCAAATGGCATAACCAAAAATTTATAATGACCTTCATGAGTTCTAAAGTTGTTTTAGGAATGTCTTCTTACCTCACTCTGATTTGATGATATCGCAAATGAAGATCCATCTTAGTAAAGAATTTTTCTCCATTCATCTAATAATTCATCAATGACAGGAATAGGAAACTTATCTTTGATGGCCATTTTTTTTAGTTGTCTATAATTTGGACGCATGAGCCATGAGCCATTCTTTTTTGTAACCATCACCATTGGTAAAGAGAAAGAACTTTGGCTAGGTTGAATGATGCCAACCTCTAACATTTTCTGGATCATGTGCTCAATCTCGCTATTTTGTGCATATGGACACTTGTAAGGCCTAATTTTAGGTGGTACACTTCTTGGTTGCAAATGAATAGCATGGTCATTATCTCAAGCAGGTGGAAGACCCTTAGGAATTTCACCAAATACCTTGGAATGATCATTGATAACTATTTGGAGATCTAATGGAGCAGAGGATATAGATGTTTGCACATCAAGTGAACACAATTGTGCAATTACACCCTGGTGTCCCTTTTTGAGTAATTTTGTCATGCTATTAGAGCTTATCACTTTATAGGGTTTCCCTTGGATACCTCTAAGCTCAATTTCCTTGCAATATAAGGAAAATATTATGAAACTATATTGAAAATTAAGGGCCATTGTTCCCAATGATTGTAACCATTGGATCCCTAATACAACATCAAAACCCCCCATTTGGATGGAAATCATGGGGCTATCCAAAAAATACTCCCTCATGTTGACCTTAATACTATGACATTTCCTGAAACAATTTATGGTACCTCCATTTGCAATCATTACTTGAAACTTTGGTGCGGGAAATACAAATCAATTGATATCTATTGCTAATTTGTAATTTATGAAATTATGGGTACTACCGGAATCAATCAATACTATTACTTTTTTTCTTTTTGATGTATCATTGTATCTTGAGGGTTTGTGGAGTACTGATGTCAATCAATGCATGACAAGATATTGTTGGAGTAGTCTCTTCTAGATCTGGATCTTGTGGCAGTTCCAATTCCTGATCTTCTTCCTCTTCACATTATATGTACAATAATTTTTTATAGCCACATTTATGCCCCTCACTGTATTTGTTGTCACAATTGAAACATGGTTCTTTTGCTCTTTTTTCACATTTGTTGAGGTTTCAACCTTGTCGGTTGAGGTTTGCTTGTCTTATGAACCCCAAAATAGTCTATTCTTCCCGTTGATGCTCCAATGGTAGACTTGTGTGTATCCTTATTCTTGGCTTTAATATGACGAGCATATTGCATATCTTCCATAATATTTGTAGGATGTCTTAAGAAAATCTCATGTTTAATGTCTTGTTTTAATCCACCAGTGTAGGCTTCCAACAAATGTTCATCACTTATGTCATCCACCCTTGTGGCCAATACCTATAATTTTGAATTATAATCTTCAATATCACCTAAGTGCTTGATTCTTGTCAATTGACTAAAGTAGTCATGTTTCCAAAATTTCTCGTATTGTGCTTCTAAGTCTCTTGAAAATAAACCACATGTATAATGATAAAAGGGGGTCTTCCTTTTAACTACCCATTGATACCATTGATATGGTTTTATCTCAAAGTTCGAAGTTTCTATGTGAATCCTTTTCTTATCATCCACAATATTATGCAGTTCAAAATATTGCTCTATTTGGTTCACCCAAGTAAAGACCTTTGTTCCATCAAACTTTTTTAATTCAATCTTGGGAAAGTCGAATTTAGGACCCCCACCATAATTATCTCCACTACTAGAGTTAAATCCACTTGAAAATTGCTTATTATCAGTAAGTTGTTCAACATGAATACTACATTTATTTTCAAGAGTTCCTCGCATTTTGATATCTCTTTTAGGGAGTCTCTCGTCTAGAGCATGGATCATGGAGAACATAGAATTTTGCAATTCCTTCATGGAATTTTGTATTTCTTCTTTATTTTCATCCATCTTCATTTTCATCTTATTTTCCATTTCATCCATCTTCTTATCCATTTTATTTTCCATTTCTTGAAAAAAAAAATGTGAGCTTACCAACTCATCATTTTTTATTGACCTAACACTCAAATCATTAAGTTGTTCCTCCAATTTGGATAGCTTGTTATGTATGTCCTTATTTTATTCATGAGTTATAAATGAGACTTCTTGAGGTTTAATTGGTGTTACATATTTTTTAGAGCCATGTGGAATAAAAATAATAATACTCCTCTATTATGTCTTTATCACAAACTTTTAATCACCAAAGACAGATCTTCCAATAAAAAGTTATGCCAATCGTAATTCACGTACCTTCCAAACCCTTAATTTGGAGTTTGTCCTCTTAGCCAACCTTCCTTCTAATGTATTTATCAAATTTTGGCCCCTCTAAGTATGAAATTTTGGTCTATAGTACTGTGATATGTCTTCTCTGCAATGCTAGAGGTTTGACCAAAATTTGGTGTGCCAAATGAAAGTTATGGTGACTTTTCCAAACCTTGTTGATTTTTGGCCTTTCTTGGAGAGTGAACTTGTACAGAATTCCATGTGTCCAATATTTAATACTTGATTCTAAAAATTGTACCAGAGATAACATGGTTTGCTCTCTTTCAAATGTAATTGATGTCACTAAATTTAGATCCTCTTCAAAGACAATATGATTGTTTTACTCAAAACACTTGTTTGAGACTAGTTATAGGACTAGTCAAAAACCCTATCTTTCACAAGGTATATTTTTGAAAGCATAATGACCGAGAAGATAAAATTTGTACCAATGATACCTTGATAGGTCTTTTCAATAACCTCCAATTTTTGTATTCTGAATCACCTCCAAAAATAAGTTATATAAAAAATCCCAAGATGACTCGTTTAAAACTGAATTTTAGAGGAGTCAAAAACCATATCTTTCATAGGCTATATTTTCGAAAGAATAATTATTCATATGCTAAAATTGGTACCATAGATACATGGATCTGTGTTATAAATAATCTCCAAGTTATGTTGCCTGAATCATTCCAGAAAAAAATTTATAGCAAAAATTCTAAGATGACTTTTTTGGAGAAAAAAAATGCTAGGATCAATGTTATGATGCCAAATGTTATGATCCAACGCCTTAAAAATGATAAAAATTCAATGGATACAACGCACTTCGAGGGAAAAAACTCCTTCTACAATATTGTCAATTCAAAATACAATATGAGATGAGATGAGATGATCCTAAGACTAGGTCTCCTTGGCATATATATAGGAGACAAAGGTTACAATTATAATGAAAGGGTACCATGAAGGGTTCTAGCCGACATACAATTATAACACTATAATTATAATAATTCAATATCTAGGGCTTAATAATGGGTTTTAAACATAACATGGGGCTTTGTCTAGGTCTTAACAGAAATATAAACATATCAAGAAATCCCCCATACAAAACCAATATACCAAGTTGCCAAAATGATAATAGTTGAAGAGTTTATGTACATTGAAGCATAAGAGACCAATGCTTATTACAAATGACCCAAAAAGGCACATGTGATTGGGTCCCATAACTTATTGTTATCCCCCTAGAAACCCTACTTAGCTTGACAAACTTATGAAAAAAAACAATAAAATCATAGATTAAATAGAATTTGGCTGGGAGGCCAATTATTGGACACTCAAACTTAACATACAAGTTAGAGTTTTGACCTCGTACACCTCTTGAATTAGAGTAAATTACCACTACAACAAAAGGGATAATTCACTAATTTAATGTTATTATCATTGATGTTGCAAATGAAACACAACAAGGAATTAAATGATAAAAGAAATTGCAAAGGCCTCGAGAATAAAACTACCCAAAAAGCCACAACATTGAAGTTGAGATACCTCATATTAAACAAAATGCAACTACTATGCACTTGAAAAAGCCACAACATTGAAGTTGAGATGCCTCATGTTAAACAAAATGCAACTACTATGCACTTGAAAAAGCCACAACATTGAAGTTGAGATACCTCATGTTAAACAAAATGCAACTACTATGCACTTGAACTGGGATGGTGGAGAGCATGGATGAAAAAAGTGTATTCAAATACATATTGCTATACATAATTATAAGTTTGAGATGTTTCTAACTTGTACATGATATGGCTCAATGCCAATGTGGAAGTAAATAGGGAGTAAGGTGTTATAGAAGAGGATTTTGTTAACTGTAAGGTTATGGATTTATAAGTTATTTACAAAGGTTAAATTTTCATTGTATTTTGTTTAACATGAATAACACATTGTTATACCACAAAAAGGATTGTGGTCCACTGTAAGATTCATATGATTTTAGTCAATGTAAGTCTCATATAATTTTATTATAATGAAAACCTTTTAGAACAAAACATCTAAGATAAAGAATTTAACATATATTGTTTTATATGTATTATACAATGCAAGCTTTCATCGCTTGATTTTAAGAATCACTTAAAATTTAAAAATAAAGAATAAAGCGTAATATCTTGAAAAAATTAAATCAGTTGTAGAAAATGTTGTCTCCGTTTGTGTATGAATATAATTTTCGCATATATAATGGAGTGTTTGTGAGTAAAAGAGTAAGTAGTGAATAAGTTTATTCTCCTCTTTATTATAAAAGTAAGTAGTGAATAAGTTTATTCTCCTCTTTATTATAAAA
>JASDQU010103069.1:42643-98024 GCA_032191745.1 Picea mariana | reverse complement strand
GACCTTGTTGTTTTGTGGATTTCTGGAGGAAACCACCACCCTTGATCGGTTTCGGTGTTGAGAGACACACCCTAGCCTATCGGAGATACCATCCAGGTATTTCATCGTACATTTCAGGAGCATTCAGTGAGGAGGGCGCAGCTTGGCCAAGGAGGGCGCAAGCTATTGGAGAGATTCACAGATCTGCAGTAGACCATGGTCCCGATTGCAGATCCATTCCGACCCAGTGGAGAGCTAACCAGGGCTCTTCCATTGAGCCATTTTTCATCAGATTCCGACAGTGGAATCTTGCAGAGCGACCCATACAGCTGTTTAGGGCGCATGCATTCCGGATAGGCATTTGGCTTTGCATGCAGGGGTTCCCCATCAGATCCGGCCAAATCCTTCCAACCCATTTCACTACGGGACAAGACGATCATTTTGAGCTACATAGCGGCAGATTCCGACGGTGGAATCCATTGGGGCGCATTCAGTGCCCAAGGAGGGGCGCAAACCCCCCAAGGGTCCAGATCTAGTGCCGTAGAGGTCCGTTCGGGGTTCCGTTAGATATTATTTCCAGTGCATCAGTCAGGGCGCATTGATTAGAGCAGTTTTGAGGACATTCTGACGGTGGAGTTTTGAGATTGAGTTTTCCAGTTGATAGCGGTCACCGTGCTCATCCGGGATCGTTCATTTTGGTCATTCTATCCGTGCATGCAGCAGATCTGCTGCCTTCTTGCGAACACGGGTATTTCTTTTCTATTTGATTGTATTCCAGTACAGATCCATGAGATCTGACTGACGTTTAGTCTATATCTTTCAGTAGGCGATTTGTATTCCCACGCATGCACTGTTATTATTCATAATATTGAGTTGTTGACCTTATATGCTATTGCATGCGTCATTTTATGATTGTAAGACCTTTGTTATGTTACATGCAACTATAATAACCTACATGCAACCATAATAACTGACATGCAAACACTATAAACAAAGATCATCTACATCAAACCCTAAAACGCATCCAGAAACCCCCAGTTTATCAGATCTGCACGTTGGAGCAGTAAGATCGTAGTAAATATCTTGATCAGCCGGATCAGGGATATTTCATCCTCCATGTGGTTTGTTCATCTTTTTTTTTTGTTCTCACATGATTTCCATTAAAAATATATATACTTAATTGATTTTAAATTGGATTTTGATCAACCAAGCAACTCTATTAATTCCCTTTGTATTTGTATAATAAATAGATATATATCTACACCATACACCTATGTTTGATATTAATATGCTTTTGAACAACAATTTTTCTTATCACTCTAATAAAACATTCTACAACTCTTCATAGTGCTTTATAAGAATGAGTGATGCTTGATCTTTGTAACTTATAACACATTTAATTATGTGGAACAACTTTAATCATTGTTGGCATTAAATGAAACTTATATTTCATATATTCTTTTATATATACAACTATAGCTTTCTCCTAGGAAGCATTAAACATTGAAATGCAATATAAGAATATAAGAATCCATCAAAATGCATTGTATATAATAATTTAATGGATACCATGACTAAGTAAATGATTTTTGTTCACTTTCACTACTGAAAAATCATAATCATAATTTTCGAAGAATTGATCCAACTATAATTCATTAAAAAAAACTCTACCCCAATTTTTCAAGGAATTAGTCCAACAATAATCAATTCGAAAAAACTCTATCCCAATTTCCTTCAATGTTCCTTTACACCTGATTCAAGGGCATGTTAGTTGTAGTATTATATTTAGTTTTCTCAAATTTAATTTAAATATTGTTTTCAATTTTACAATTTCCTTCAATGTTCCTTTACACCTGATTCAAGGGCATGTTAGTTGTACTATTATATTTATTTTTCTCAAATTTAATTTAAATATTGTTTTCAATTTTAAATGTTCGAATTATCTTTAATTACTAACACTAAAGATATCTTAAATGTTTATTTTTGTGGTCCTACCACTTCTTATTATTATTAGGTAATTGTAATGAGCTCCTTTAATTTATTTTGGGAAGTAATTGTAATATTTTCCTTTGGTTTATTTTGGGCGTTTGAGGTTTAAATTTGAAATGGGTCGTTCCAAAGACAATGATTTTCATGTGAATTGTATGTTTTTATTGGCGTTCTTTGTGTTATATTTTTCATGAAGAAATGGAAGTTTAGGTTATGTGAATGACTTTTAGTTGATTTTAGGTGTTTGAGGTCCAAATTTGAAATGGGTTGTTCTAAGGATAAGGGTTTTGATATGTATTTGCATGTCCTTATTAATGTTATTTCATGTTATATTCTTCATCGTCATTATCCCTCTCATATATGTTCTTTCAATTTTAAATAATATCAAATTGAAAAAATGTGAAATAGGGTCATGTGAATAATGGGACAGTAAGTACACATCATAATGGGTTATAATTAACAACAACATGTATTTTGGTGTCATTTTTTAGCATCATATGCAATTTTTAAAGAGTTTGATAAACCTATTCAAGAAAGACAATGCTTACAAAATATTAAAACAAAAGGAAACAATGTTACATTCACATATATTGTACACAAGATTTACCCTAGAAACTCTTAATCGAGAAAACCAACCTAACATAGACTTGCACACATATATATCTCATTGCATTAACTTAACAATTCACAATAAAATATTTAGATATTCTACAACTTCAACTAACCTAGATCCATTGACTCATATTATATTACAACCATAATCCCTAAATTTTGATGGGTCGAAAACCATTGGCTAAAAAGCAGGGAAAATTTTAGGGGCTAAATTTCGCCCATGGGTTAATTTTCCATGATTTATCCCTGAAAAAGATTAGTTAATTTCCATTTTTTCAAAAAATGATTCGCCCAAATTCTATAGGATAAAATTATTTTATCTAAAAAATTACCAAAATTTTATAGAAACTATATAAAATCATTGGAAATTTAAAGCTTTTTATAAAAATATCCCTAAACATTTTACAGTTTGCATATCAATGACTAGTAAGATTCGCCCAGCTTTCTACATTAAGATAAATTTTCATCCTTAAAATCATCCTTGCTAAAAGCACAAAATAGGCCAAAATAAAATTTCTCAAGACTCTCCTTCCAAACCTCATGATGGGAGGTCCACCAACCTCCCATTTCCCCACATCCTCAGATGTAGCTAAGTCTATCTACAAATAATAACACATATCCAACAATCTCAACCACATTCGTGTTTAGTGAGTATTATAAACTAAAGTAGATTTTAGTTAACAATATCAACCACATATTTCTATTATTAGTCCATGTCGAAGGCGTAGAGGGACTATAGTGATCGGTAATTTGTTGACTTCATATTAGTTTGTCCTTTGACCACAAATATTTGCATAATATCTATTGTTGGATCTAGGGAACTAAAAACTTTGATTTTTATATAATAAAAAATAGCATATATGTCATGATCTGATTGGATAACAGATTAAAGGTCTTATTGTCGGCTTCGTTATTCCCAATGTTTTATATCTTACCATATCCAAAGTTTATTATGATATACGGTCTTTCTGAGTTGTTATTAGTTCCTTGTTTTTTTTCTTGAAATGTTTGGATATCCAAAGTTTTGAAGATAGATAGTCAGTTTTTTATAAGTTTTGTCTTTTGAATAATTTTTTTTTACTTACATAGGTTATACTGTTCGAACTATTGTTACTAATTTTTTTTTTTTATTATTATAAAATAAAATAATATAATCAATGTTTTTTTTTGTACATAACAGACCTGACACACTGCATTCTTACAGACTTAATTGTTTACCTAACATGCTTCACAGCGTTAAATGTTTACTTAGCAGGCCTGTTACAATACATTTTTTTCCATTTTTTTTTATATGTGTTAGTCCCTAAAGTTGCACTTGACTGTGAGAGGGAAAGCTAGGGCATCATCGATTTATTGCAAAGTGTTTTGAAGGTTTTTATGGTTTGCTTTTTTGAATAAGGTGGTTGAAAACTGGCTCAAGGTTATAACATAACATGAAAATCAAAATAAGAACATAATATATCCCATTGACTGGTTAAAAGGTAGTCACATAGATAGATTAGACCAATAAGAAAAAGAGAGGATGAAGCTTTCAATTTGTCAACTTCACATAAATTCTTGTCTCAGAATATCATAAAGAAACAAGACCATCAACTTGAAATCAAAACTTGAAAATAATTTCCACGGCAAATTCTTTACTATATTAATTAACAATCAAGAAACAAATGCATTGCAGTATGAATAATGAACTCAAGCATGAAGAAAGAAAAACAGAGTAGAAAAGAGAGTCTAACCATCCATATGCCTTTGTTATTAAGTGTCAAAATGGAACATAAAGTCTTTACAAGGATTCACAAAACAAGTCTTCTAGATCTCCAATTTTTCGACCTTTAACTTCTCCTTCTATAGAGTTTATATAGAAACAATACATAATTATCAAGATCCAAAAGAAATGAATCTGAAAACCTCCTCATCTATATTTAGTTTCTTGTTTCAAATAATCAAGGAGAATATCCAATCTGATCTCCAATTTGAATTGATGAGGTGGCTTGTCAACTATTGTCCATGAGATTTTTCAGGAAAATAAATCTGGTAAATTCCTGAAAAATAGGGTCCAATAATATCTTTGTATCTCTTAATGGTGATAGTTGTGTAAAAACTGAGAGAGGTTTTTGTGAAGGGACTCGTTCCCAACAAAAACCTCTTTTAGTTTCAAAAAATTCATCATCAGTTGTTCTGCAACCTCTTCCAAAATTACTAACTAAAACAGGAAATTATTTATTATGAAATCGTCGAAAAATAGGCCTCAAAGATAAATTTGAATCTCTTAAAATGTGATAGTTGTGTAAAGACCAAGAGAGGTTTTTGTGAAGGGGAATGTGTCCAAAAAAAAACTCTTTTGGTTTTAACGAATTCATCTCCAATTGTTCTGAAACCTCTCTTGAAGATAAAGACTAAAACAGGTAAAAAAAACAAAGTATTTCCTGTCGCTTTCTTAGAAAAATAGGCCTCAAAGATAAATTTGAATCTATTAAAATGTGATTGTTGTGTAAAAACCGAGAGAGGTTTTTGTGAAGGGGCATGTTCCTAACAAAAACCTCTTTTTTTTTCAACAAATTCATCACCAGCTGTTCCGAAACCTCTCTTGAAGATAAAGACTAAAACAAGTAAAAAAAACAGAGTGTTTCCTGTAGCTTTCTCAAAAAAATAGGCCTCAAAAATAAATTTGAATCTCTTAAAATGTGATTGTTGTGTAAAAACCGAGAGAGGTTTTTGTGAAGGGGCATGTTCCCAACAAAAACGTCTTTTTGTTTCAACAAATTCATCACCATCTATTCTGCAACCTCTCTTGAAGATAAAGACTATAACAGGTAAAAAACAGAGTATTTCCTGTAGCTTTTTTGGTTCTACAGAATAATAGCCTTTTTCATCAGAAAACACTGCTTCAGCTTTTAATGATCTTGTGGTTTCTCTTGTTATAGGTCTTGTAGAATAATGAGCAACTTATTTTTCTTTTCTTTGTATCTTCCCCAAGTTTTTGTCTTCTTTTGTTTTCCTATGTAATGGAAGGCTTTCTACTTTTTCGTTGACACTGTCTTTAGAGTCCTCGGAATGGTCTTCTATGACTATGGAATTTTCCTCTTTGATTGATGGGTCAAACATAGATTTGGACCTTAGCCTGTATTTTTTGGCAACTCTAGTAGAATTTCTCCTAGGGTTTTGAGACACGGGTGTAGATTTCTTCTTTTTCTTTTTGACTGCACCACCTTTCTTACCGGTTGCTAGTGATTTATGTTTGACTGTGGTTTTAACATTATAATATTCATCTGAATCATCTTCCATTTTTAAGTCTGCATCAAAAAACATTTTCATCTCTGCATCTAGTTTGGGTCTCTTACCTCTGTTGATCATGGCTTCTTCTTGAATGTCATCTACAGGGGCATCACTAAGAATGTGTTGAGTCAGCTTCTTTCCCTTGCTGGTCCTTGTCACCTTAGTTGCAGATACTTCTTCTTTGATAGAAAATTCATTAACTGTGATACTCTTTTTCTGTGTGACTGCCTTCTTCCCTTTTCCCTTTCTTTGTTTGTTTGGTTGTGAATCAGGATTTAGGGATTGAATCAGCCAAGTCCAGGGTTTTCTGTCAATTATGATCAGGGTGGTATGCCACTCTTGTCTAATCCAACTGTGAGGGACTCCCTTTCTCCAATCCGGGTTTTTCTTATCTGGTAGCAAACATTGATTGACAAACTCCGTGACTACATGCTCCTTCTTCCACCACTATTCTCCTCCAACTACCAATCTGCAAGCTTTGGCGATGGATTGTTCTGTCACCAGCATCAACAAAATTTTTCTCTCCACTTCAAAACCATCGAAGTTATGTGCAAACACCATAGATACATGTTCGTCATAACCTTGGAAGGTGGTGAGGAATTCGAACCAGCCAGCTTCTTTAAACCTCTACGCCATCTGCGGATATGCTTCGAAAATCTCAGTGCCCTCGGGTTCCAATTTGACAACTTGCCCACTTCTCTTAGGTGCCATATCAATAACACGATGTTGCAACTTGGCACTGTTCGGAAGTTGAATTTACAACCTGCAATTGTTAGCATATAACAGTTTCTTCTAAAAAATACCTACGCTTATAATTCAACAAATTAGAACGACGAGTGACAGGATCATATAATGATGTTTGGAAATTGATTGATTTGAAAAGGGTCTTTGCAGGTACAGAATGATCCCATCATGTAACAGTTTGAACTGTATAATGATTCAAGAGATATCGTGAGACACATGCGGATTATTAGTCCATGATTTATGTAATCATAACAGAATCAGGGTGGCTGGCGCTTATCATGGCATGATTATATTAGCGCTACGTGAATAATGTTATTCTAGTAGCGCTATTAATGACTTGGCAGAATTTTGAATTTGCAAGATTCAAATAGGCATATGAAGTGACACATCTTGTAAAACCATGTCTTAAATCCCCAAACTTAAGGAAATTATTGAAAAAGCTAAAGTGTGAAACATAACAAACTGGATACAGAAATTAAAATCAAATGAAAGAAAACAATGAAGTGCAAGAGGGAGGGTTTAGGATTAGAGTTTCTCACTAAATCAAAAGAAAAATTAGAGGCTAACAATATGCAATGTTCTCTGCAGTCAATGTGGGCAATATTGTTCTTCGGCGGCATTGTTGGTTCACTAGTTCATGCTTGCTTATTGTATGTTCACTGATTTCTTATTTGTCTGTTGTTGTTGTTCTTGTTTTCATGTTGGTCTTGTTGTAGTTTGTATGCTTGGGGTTCTGCAACCGCAATTGGAACTGCCCTTCTGTCGTTCCCCATTGACGGGCGGGTTTGGGTGTCGTGTTTATTTTCGCTTGATGTTTGCAGTTTGCAGGTGGAAAATTTGACTATTGGGGATGCCTGAGTCGAAATCCTCTTGCAGAACATCTTTGTAATATGATTTCCTTTTGTGATGCATCATTGTTTCTGTGATGGAGGTAGGTTTTGTGTCGAACATTGGCCTTTGGACAGTCCTCCCAGCTTTGAATTTTACTTAACAGGTCTCACAGCCTGAACTATTTGGTTAACAAATGTGTTGCAATATATTTTCCTCTGAATTTTTTGATACAATCTTGTGTGTAGTGAATTTGTCCAATATTGTTCTTCACTGGCATTCCTGGTTGACTGCTTGGTGCTTACTTCTTTGTTTGTAGGATGCTGATTATTGTTGTTTGATTCAACTTTGCAAAGTTCGGGTCCTACGGGTGCAGTTGGGCCTTTTCGTGCTTCTTAACTGGGTTGTTATTTGTTGCTCTCTCTTGTTTGCTTAAGCTTTGTGATGTTGGAGTGTTACATCTGCAGTTGGATCTATTCTTACATTGTATTGCAATTGGCTCCCCAGAAAATACTATTAAGATAAAACAATATGCAAAATTTTGCAGTCGATGTAAATTGCATCTCCTACAGCTTCAACCAGTGCTTGTCGGGCTCCAACTATATTTCATAGAGGATGATGTTTTTCCCATGGTTAATGTCTCCCTATGGCTTCATAGTTATGAGAGTAAGTGTTGTTGTCTGAATGATAAAGTTCTTCTCTCCCTTTCTTTTTCCTCTTGCAAACTTTCTCGTTTTTACCTTTTGTTCTTTCGCTCTATTGTGCGTTTCTGGTTCTATACTTTGCCACGTTTATGTAGTCGCGGGTTCTCGGGTTGGCCAATTGACAAATCATCATCTCCATCTATATCTTCACTTCACAATTTCGACCGACCGCTGTTCGTTTGCATATTTATCCAATTTTTTCTAAACTAACTCATTTTCCCTTTTTGTTCTTACCCTCTGTTATGTGTTTATGGTTCTATACTTTGTCATGTTTCTGTGCTCACGGGTTCCCGGTGTGGCGAACTAACAAATCATCATCTCCATCTATATATTCACATCATGAGTCCGATCGACCGTCATTCATTTGCATACTTAGCCAATTTTATGAACGCGGGTTCGCGGATAGGTGTTATCGAACTATGGTAACTCGTGTTCGGGGTATACATCTTGCACCCACAAATTTTGTGCTCTACAATTCGGCCCCGGACTCCTTGAACTCGCAACCCTGCCTCTACCTACGATGAGTCTTTCTGCCTTTCCATACTTAGTCAATTCTTCAAAGTTTTGCGGGTTCACGCGCTCCCAGGTTCAGAAAAGTTTAAAAGCATTTTGTCGCTTATTAGACTTAAAATTGAAAAATGTTCTGAAGAACCAGTGAAACAGTGAACCAGCAATGTCGCTGAAGAACAATATTTCCCACATTGATTGCAGATAACATTGCATATAAAAAATAAAAATAAAACTGAAAAAAAAAAAGTGTAACATGCCTGCTAAGTAAACATTTAAGGCTGTGAAGCCTGTTAGGTAAACATTTAAGTCTGTCAGAACTACTTTGTAAGCATTTAAGAAAGAATGCAGTGTGCCAGGTGTCAGGCTGCTATATTAAAGATTTTAATGACCTGAAAACACTGAATTGTCAAACCAGGGTAAGTGAACTTAGAGCTGCTACACTGTATGTGCGGGTAAGATTCTAATTCCTATCTAAAGACTATTCTTAGAAGAAAACACAAACTCACTCTGAGAAACTGAATCCTAATGACTACCTTGAAACTTATCATTTCCTATTTAATTCATCAAAAGAGAATAGTTATGTGCTTAAGTTCAGGTACTTCTATTTCTATTCTAATGTGATTTCACAAGACTATCTACCACTATCTTTAATCATCTAATCATCACTATTTCTATCTATGCCATAAAAGAAAGATTGTTTCCTAAAATCCTGTTAATTCAACATCAAAGATAAGTCTAAATCTATTTGCAGGAAACTAAAGAAATGTCCTATTTACCCTACTGGTACTGGAAGCTTCCTCTAATTCAATTGCAACCTAACTATCCTAACATAGCAGAGTAATCTAACTATCCTAGCAAAGCAGAGTAGCCTAACTATCCTAACCAAAGCAAAGTAAATTCAAACTCGCATTTACTTTAATCTACGTTCAGATTGAAAACTGGAAACAAAGCAAACCTAGTTCATGCTTTAAATTCTACAGGAATCAACCATGCTTTCAACATTCATCAACGTAGAAGATATTAATATGTTGGAAATGATACAGTTGAAGGACGATTAAGCAAGAATCTGAACAAGTTAATTCCCAAACTAAAATAAACTAACATGCATGCAAATCCTAAGATACTGAAATAAACTAACTCTAATACAGAGAAAAGCAGCGACTTGAACCTGTTGGCGGGCCCAACCAAGAGGTGCAATCACCGAAAGGAAAACCAGAACTACTCAGATCATTCTACGCAAACACTGTTCATGCTTCACGCTCCATTTACTCAGAAAAATAACTCAAGTCATATAACAACGAAGTAACATAACGCATAAGCAAATTGTATTAGCAGAAATGTATATCGTAGCATAACATAACCAATGTTTCTTAGGAGCGATCCTCTGTTTATATAGATCCTCCTCAAAAATAGTTTAAAACAAAATACATTAATTCAAACGGATCCCAGATCCGAAAATAACTCAGAATCAATTAAAAACGGTCTTCACATCTTCATGACACGCAGTGTCACGAAGTGTGAGTCATGAAGTAATAACAACTCAATTCTATAATCTCGCCTTGAATCAACATATGAGTGATGACTCAATCTATCATGTAAATTGCACTGTCTACCACTCTGGCCATATCGCGCGGATCTTTAGCAGCTTCATTGGTATCTCCACTGGGTGCGAGCTGGTACCTGGTACTGGCAAATCCTGTTTCAAATAGAAATAGTACCTAACTCATGCCACATTAGTTTCAATATTAATTTAAAGTATCAAAACACATAAAAATGACTTGAAATGTAAGAATACCTTGAGTAGCCCCATTTAGTGGTAAAGAGATGTCAAATGTGTCATAACAAGGCTAGAAGGGGTGGTACTGGGTATGGAAATGGAGGTATTTTTAATATGATGTAGGCAAAAACATAGTCAAAACTGGAGACTAACACCAGGTCTGTTACGTACAAAAAAAACATTGATTATATTATATTACATAACATGAACCAACAATGTCGTTGAAGAACAATATTGCCCACATTGATTGCATAGAACATTGCATATAAAAAAAACGAAAAAAAATGTATTGTAACAGGCCCGCTAAGTAAACATTTAAGGCTATGAAGCATGTTAGGTAAACATTTAAGAAAGAATGCAGTGTGACAGGTCTGTTACGTACAAAAAAAAACATTGATTATATTATTTTATAATAAAATAATAAAAAACATTCGTCAAGATACTATAATTTTATATTATACTAGGGGGTAGACAATATTATAATATTTTATATGCTTTATCTCCTTGCAGACTACAATATTATACTATAAATATGATTATATATGTATATGTATAAACGCCAATATACATATATAGTGGTGTATTTAGTGTAAGCTATTAAATAAGGATCATGTTTTTTTTCTTTTATGGAATTATACAGATTCCACTAACAGATATTTGTTTTGGGTATGTGCTAATATCTGGATAATAGTTATACACTAGTGGAAATCTGAAGACGTGAATCCGCCAACTTCCACACCTAGAAATTTTCTGAAAAAATGAGTAATACATACTAAATATGTACTTTTATAAAGTATGGACATGAGATTTTATAGAGCATATATGGATCCATCATTCCATACTTAGCCACTTTTTGGATCGCGGGTTCTTGGGCTAGCGAGCTCAAAATTGGGCCTCTATTGTTCTGTGTCACAAATAGCACCCAGAGTTCTGTGATAAACAAATTGATAGGCGGAATTGAGGGTTGGCTGGCTCAACATTGCACTTCTATTGTTCCTTGTCCTCCAAACAGCACTCGGAGTTCCACGATTAAAAAAAAAAAAAAAAGTGCAAAGCAGTGGAACAAGCACAACAAATACATAGACAATAACTAAAATAATCAACATTGGAATATGAAATAAGAGTCTTTATGCCCTTCCCAATGCACATTGATTATAGTTTTAAAAGTGACAACTGACCAGACAGGTTCGAAAAGATTGGTTGTAATAAGCGGAAAGCTCGAGGACATCTCCCATTAAAATGCATAAACAGACGAATATTATGGTATTTGATAAAAAAAAAATTCTTGCATTTTGAATTTGCAAAAAAAATAAATAGTTATTTTAGTTTTTTAAGGGCATCATCATAGTAACAGTGCAATATTGTACTACCACGCTGTCGTCCACGAACGTGTCATCCATAGAGGTCTTGACATCATGTCCCCCTTTAATACTGTGCATATGTTATGGGTTGTCATATTTGAGAATCTGCTCGGATATGGGAATGTTATTACGTGCTATTAGTCACTATTTAACACACATATTCAAAAATATTGGCTATTTTAGTTTTTTAAAGGCATCATCATAGTAACAATGCAATATTGTACTACCACGCTGCCATCCACGAATGTGTCATCCCCAGAGGTCTTGACTTCATGTCCCTCTTTAATACTGTGCATATGTTACAGGTTGTCATATTTGAGAATCTGCTTGGATATGGCAATGTTATTACGTACTATTAGTCACTATTCAGCGCACATATTCGAAAAGATTGGCATTAATAAGCAAAAAGATCGAGGACATCTTCCATTAAGATGAATTAAACCAAAATCTACGGAAGATTATATTGTCATCCTCTAGCGTTGATTTTAAATACTTATTCCCATTTCTCTCTATCATCAAAGAGTTGGGCTTTAGGGTGCCTTTGTTCTAATGTTCTTGGTCATGGACATGTAAAACATCTTAGAGATGCCATTGAGGCCCAATTGAAAGACAAGAGAATGGTTTTATGTGACGTGAAGTTTGAGCCAGAAAAAAACTCTGTTAGCCAACAGAAACTCAGACAGGAAAAAAAAAAAAAAACAAGTATCTTCTGATTGGTGTTCTCCTTGTATTCGATGCTTTGGTTGGTTTAAAGGCTTGCCTGGAGATTTGTTTGTTGACCTTCTTTGTTTTCTTGCTGGGAGTTGGAAGGGATTTTCAGGTCACCTGCAAAATGCTCCTTCGTTAAAGTATATAGTTTCTTCCAACAACACAGATTTGGCAAGTGTATCAAATTCTACAGAGCACACAAGTATTTGTCTTCCATCGGAGGAGCCACACTTACCGTGGCTTGCAAAATGGTCTATAATATTCAGAAATGACGCAAAATATTACTCCATTCACGAATGTACTCAGAAGGAAATTATAGATTTGGATCGTCGCGAGTAAGAGAAACTATATGGGTGGTTAAAACGACATACTAAAATTACATAAGTTTCTATTACAAAGTTTGTTGAGTTACTTATGGGTGTAGTAACAGACTTGACAGAAAGCCATATTCTTTGTCAAAGTTTGTTCATTGTCTTCTGGATGTAGTTACAAACTCCACATACAATCAATTGTCTATCGCTACTGCACATTTTTTATTTTATTGCTCCTACGCATATGATTGCATCTGGGTCGATTGGTAGCGCCTATTTACATGAATATTCCCCTCCTACTTGAAGGTGGGTATATAACCAGGGAACGACGGTGTCAAAACTTTCTAATCCCTGCATCGACATGTAACTGGAAAAATTCAATGGGAAGGAATTATGGATTATGGACTTTGCAACACTTTCCGAGCATTACTTTATACTACCACCTTCTGCAAGAAGGTTCGCGTGTTCAGGTAATGATTTGGTTTCTGAAAATCACCTTTTACTACCACCTTCATGTAATCATTTTATTTTATTCTTTAGAAGAGACATTAATGTAGTGGTGTGTTTCCAGATCTGTTTCCACCTAATGTCAATATTCATGTTGTTTCCCTTTCTTTGGATAAGGAAAATGCATGTATTTTGTTGCAGTTGATGCGATATTTGAAAAAAAAAATGTTCAAACCATACAATTTCTTATTTTTTAAAATATAGAACAATTTATATTTTTAACAGACGGTTGTTCGAAAAGTTTTAGGCGTTGTTTGGGATTCACGTCCTTCAAGGATGTTAATTAATCACAAAATTAATATTGTTTGTGCCAATGCAATTGAGCGGTCGTCCACTATGTCAATTGCATTAACACTGAAATGTTAGATAATAGATGTTTGACATGTACCTAGTGTCAAGGTCATTATCGCACAGGACACACAACGTCCAAAGATTTATGGACTCAAAGCAACATTGTAGATTTCGTGAGAAAGCAACACTAAAGACGATGTTCTTTGCAGGTCTGACAATCCTGCAGTTTAAGGGCTTTGACAATGACAGCCCTGCTTGTTCACCGCATTGTCACACTGCATTCAGTAGCACTGTTCCCATCGCCACCGCCAATGTCAATGTCCGAAGCCAAAGCTA
Source organism: Picea mariana (assembly GCA_032191745.1). Classification (NCBI taxonomy): domain Eukaryota; kingdom Viridiplantae; phylum Streptophyta; class Pinopsida; order Pinales; family Pinaceae; genus Picea; species Picea mariana. The sequence goes on along the minus strand of JASDQU010103069.1, from coordinate 84,094 downwards.
TCTGGAGCCTAGGGTCACCGCCTATGTGGCTGCATTGAGGTGAAACTACCTAGAACCTGGGATCACAACTTCTTACACTTGACATTAGTATTAGTAGTGATCGAAAGTTGATTATAAGTCGAGTATGTTACTGCATCCAGAGGTCGCTCAACACTATTTGACATAGAAACAGTTTGTCTGTCAATTCTGTTACAACTTTGGCATAAAACATTCTGTAATTTTGGAATTTTGATTCAAACGCGCATATAGTTTCTCATGTTTGTTGGTATCCAATTTTATAGTTTCATTCTGAGTGTATTCGAGCATGGAGTAATATTTGGCATCACTTCTGAACATTCCAAACCTTTTTGTGGGCCACCATGTCTACCACCCCTACAACGAAATATATATTATGATGCGATCTGCAACATTTGATACACTCGCCAGACCTGTGCTGCTGGAAGAAGTTATGTACTTGAACAGAGAAACATTCTACAGCTAGCTTGGACGTCCCTTCCAATTTACCGTAATAAAACAACTAAGTTCAACATACAAATCTTCAGCCAGGCGTTTCAACCAAACAGATGATCCAATAAAGGGAGAATAGCAGCCACAACATACTTGATTTTTTTTTTGTCTCAGCTTTTGTTGCCTAACAGGATTTGTTTCCCCCAAAGCTGATGTCACATAAAACAACTCCCTCGACTTTGAATTGGGCCTGAATCGCATTTCTAAGTTGTCTCGGATGTGAATGGTCAGGAACATTACAAGGAAGGCACCTTAAACCCCAAGTTTTCGATGATAGAGGGAAATTAACACTTAACAAAGAATGGAATGTTGAATAACCAGCCAATGCAGGTAGGCCATATCTAGAAGAGACAATCTATTCAAAAATCTGGGATAGATCTAGTTGGCAGCACCAATGAAGTCCAAGACCCGAAATTGATATTCAACATTTGATTGTCAAGAAGACTGTCCACAAGCTTCAGTATTGTACATATTTTTTTTGGTCGGCGGCAGGCCAAATCGTAGTCATTGTGGCAAATAATGTCAGTTGTATTTTGTAACCCATCTTATTTGAATATAGAATATTTGCGAGTTTTTTTAATGGTGTTTTCCAATATCTGGTATTGCTTTTCATTTTATTTAGTACCTTTTCTTTTGTGTCGTTAAACATGGACGACAAGGTTTTCTTTATGTTGCCCAGTACTTCGATTTAAATAAAGGCTACTCTATTCGTTCCTTACATTTTACATGGACGAATAATTTGGCATAGGCCATACTTATGTGGTGCCCGGCCTATACTTAAAGAAAGAAATTAGAGGACCCGTCCTACTTTCATTCTTCGGGTCCCGTAAATAGAATGAATTAATGACTATTACAACAAGGCAACTCAAGTGTTGACATCATGTTCCTGTTCAATATCTTGCATATATTGTAGCTTCTTCTATTTGATAATTTTCGTGCATATACAAAAAAAATGTTGTGTCATATATATATATATATATATATATATATATATATATATATATAGATAGATAGATAAACAAATTTGTGAATCGAGCAACATCTTGCAAATTGGAAGATGATTTACATTTGAACCAAAAATAATCTATTAATATATACTAATATGAAAATTGTTGGAATAAATATAAAAGATTTCTCTTGGCCAAAACTTAGCCAATTATCTGGCCAACGGGTCTCGGGTTTGCGGTATCCAACACCTATGTCCCTTGTTTCGTCGTATACCTCTTGCAACCAAAGAACTTCAGTGATCTACAATTTATGCTTTTACTAGTGAGAACTCACGAGGGGCTCGAAAAGATTGCCATTAATAAAGGAACAGTAGATTTTATTCTGTGAGATACTTAGTCCTTTTCCCCTTTTCTTCTTCTCGTCTATTATCGCTTTCTGGTTATATACTTAGTCTCCTTTCTATGATCGTGGGTTCCAGGGTTGGCGGGCTGACATATCTTCATCTCCATTTATATCCTCACATGACAAATCCGACCGACCGTTGTTCCTTTCTCTTTTAATTTTTTCTCTTTTCTCCCCCTCTATTATCCCTTTGTGGTTCAATATTTAGTCGCATCTATATGATCACGACCTCCTGGATTCGCAAATTGGTAGCTCTTTATCTATATCTTGAAACCATGAGCCCGACCGACCGCAGTCCCTTTCAATACTTAGCCAATTATCTATTCACCGAGTCCCGGGTTTGCGGTATCAACACTTATGTCCCATGTTCCCTCATACACATCTTGCACCCAAAGATCTTATGTGATCTGCAATTTATGGTTTTACTAGTGAGAACTCACTGGGGGTTCGAAAAGATTGGCATAAATAAACGAACAGTAGATGTTCTTCTATGAGATACTTAGTCATTTTATCCTTTTCTTCTTCTTGTGTATTATCACTTTCTAGTTATATACTTAGTCGACTTTCTATGCTCGTGGGTTCCAGCGTTGGCAGACTGACATATCTTCATCTCCATCTATATCCTCACATGACGAATCCGACCAACCGCTCTTTCTTTCCATACTTAGCCAATTTTATGGCGGCGGTTGTGGGTTGGCGCTTTTGAACTCTGTTGCTTCTTGTTCCTTGATATACATCTTGCACTCAAAAATTTCATGATCTACAATTCCACCGTGGACTCCTTAGCCATTTTTCCCTTTTCTTCTTCCCATGTATTATCGCTTTTTGGTTATATACTTAGTCACCTTTCTATGATCGCGGGTTCCAGCATTGGCGGGCTGACATATATTCATCTCCATCTATATCTTCACATGACGAATCCAACCGACCGTTGTTCCTTTCCATACTTAGCCAATTTTATGGTCGCGGTTTTCGGGTTGGTGCTTTCGAACTCTGTTGCTTCTTGTTCCGTTATATACATCTTGCTCTCTGTTATCACATATAGTTGTCAAGGGAAGTAGGTTGTCTAAGTTTGTGGTCTGCACAGGAAGCGTCCAAGCGCAGCATGCAGGGCAGCTCATTTCGGGCTTAAAATACAAGCTGGTGGGCTCAATTTTGCGACGGTGGAGATCCCCTGTGAGGATCAAATTAGCAGCCCCCTGGTATTCAGAGTTTCAAAATTGCACGAAGTATAGCGCCATGAAAAACACCCGAAGCCCCGGAGTAAGTCTCAGTCGTCCGATTCAAATGGACACACGACGCCAGATCTAGAGCTCCAGAGGAAAGCGAAGGGGGAAAAAGCCTGAAGTAGCTCTCGATCGTTGATCAAGAAGGGAGCATAAGGGTCGTCGATCTGATTGAAGGGGTCAAAGTCCCGAAGCAAGAGCAAAGTCGTTGATTGAAGAGGACGTGCATCAATAGATCAACAACTCTAAGTAAAAAACACAGAAGGTAAGTGAGATTTGATATTTGATTTTCCCGAAGCCCAAAGACCCAAAAATCGTCTCAGTCGTCGATCAGTAGGAGCCACGCATCGCCAGATCCTACGCTCCGGGTAAAAGCAGCAGAAGACAAAGGAGGTTTGAGGTTTGAAAAGTCTGAAGCCCAAATCGCGGAGCAAATCTTGGTCATTGATTTGAAAAGGGAAGATCAGATCCATTGATCTGAAGAGGGTAGATTTGAGCCGCTGATTGTAAATCCTCACCCAAGATCACAAGATTGATGGCCACAATCCATTGCGACGACACGACGTGCTCAGGTGATAATTTTCTTGAGTTGTCCCGCAATTGAAACCGTGGTTCGACAAAAGTAATACGTGGAAAAAGGTGGTGGATTGCAGGCTCAAAAGCGGTGTGAACCCAAACCACATTTGAGCGGCCCTACAATCACACGTTTATATAGCGTCTTATCCGAGCGCAACATGTGGCCATCCCCTGGGCATTAAGCCGCGTTTCAATACCGAGAAAAGGCAGTTAATGAAAATGGAGCTGGTTGTTGAAACCTCAACTCACTCAGTAATTAGAAAGTATGGAGGAGACGACCGTGGAAAACAGAGTTGTCAACCCGAGGTACCCCCGTGGACGGATTATCCTGCAGACCCATGTCGATCTGAGCTCTCTTCTGACAGAGGGATACATGCATAGTCTGACAGAAGACTGCTCAAACACAAAGCTTTGAATGTGGTGATTAGATCACTCTCCTAATAGTCGGGCACTGTTCTGAGTATAAATAAGTAGTTTTGATATTTTGTTATGGTCGTCAACTGGTTGAGCAGAGCTCCCTATTTTGTAATGTTTTGACGCCAGAACTATTCTCTGGTTATGTATAAGATTTGAGACTTTCATATTAATAGAATTTAACCTCTTTTCATCTCTTTGTAAAAACTGTGCTAAAACACTCGAGCATGGAGTATCTAGTCGAGGGTTGTTATGATGTTGTAATGTAGGTTTGATTGCAGCGGTATCGTGACCAGTTTTAGTCAGCTTCCTTGTGATATTTTTCGCTCTTACACTGAATGGCTTGGGCATGGAGGATCCAGTCGAGTTGTTGTAGCTGCATGGTGATGTAGGTTTGATCATTGTGCCATTGTGACTGTGTTGTTTGGACATATTTTAGTGTCTGAAGCTTGAGCTTAAGAGTGATCTTGAGTCTGATTTTTTCTTCTCCAAGCTGCTTGAAGGCCTGATACCCATAGCGGTCTTGTCCACCTTTCTTACTAAGTATTCCCTTTGCTCACACTTAAACTCAATTCACTGACTGAAGTTAGTTGTGGCCCTCACTTTCCTGTTCATTTCTTGTCCAGTTCTGTGTTGAACATCATTCATATATTGAGTTTTGTCCATTGACCTCCACTCATATAAAACCAATATCCACCAAAAACTCTGATGGGCACTGGGCTTATCCTCCGGCAATTTGAGGGTGACTTTTAGTGCTAACATTCTTGGCGCCGCCGCCGCGGAACGAATTGAAGACTTTTCCCTGGGATAGAACGATAACGAGCTTCTGATTATGAATGTGAATCAGACATCAGAACCATTGAAGATTTCACCTTGCACCTGGTGACTCCACAATCAAAGACTCCACTGGGGAGGATCCTATTGATAGAAAGATGACCATACCGAAGGGGAAGACCATGTATCAGTTTATGAGCTTTATTCATGAAATCTTATTCTTGTTTATCAACTCATTTCTCTCTTTCCCTTCACATATAAAGAGGATTATCCTCTGCTTTGTCTATTCAGATGATAATAGGCCTTACTTTATTTATCCACCCTTGGAAGAAGAAAACATGCCCTCTTCTTGTGTTGTAGATACCAATCTCGTGTCTTCACCTCTGCCTATTCATAAAAGTGAGATATGTATTGCATCTCCTCTTGAAATTGATCACCCTTGTAGCCCTGAGGGGGTTGAAAATAATTCACAACCTTCTCAAATCTCGTTACCCTCCGTTATTCCTGTTGAGCCTTGCCATCAACTCGTTAATCCTCATGATCAACCCACTGCTTTTCAAATTAAAATCAGAAATAAGTTGTTTAAACCTTTAAGGCTGCCACTTGACCTTTATCCTTATCCTCTTTATTCCTTTGAGTATCTTCCTTGGTTTTCTGGGGAGGACCATATTACGGCCAAGAGGCACTTGGGGGCCTTTGAGAACTTTTTTGACCAGTTCAAGATTGTTCATGAGAATGTTACCATGAGGTTGTTCTCACACTCTTTGTCTGGAGATGTTGTTTTGTGATTTATATGTCTAGAAGTCAATTCTATTGGCTCCTGGACCAAGCTATGCCATGCATTTTTAAAGTGTTGGGGTGAGAACAAGTCCCTTACTCAATATTGGTTTGAGTTTAATGACTTGAGGAGAGGGTAAGAGGAAGCCTTGGTTGTCCTCAACATGAGGTTTTACAGTGTTTATCATAGTATGTCTGTGGATATCAGATCCACAGAGATTGTTGCCATGGTGTACTATGTCATGGCTCAACATTCAGAGCTTGTCCTTCTCTTGAGAGAAAGGAAATATTCATCTTTAAGACAGTTGTTTGAAGATGCTGAAGAGGTCGAAGAGAACATCAAGGATAGCAAGGGAGTTCGTACGCAAGCACATCATGAAAAAATTCATGTATATAAGCAAGAACATTGTCAGTATGTTTCAGATTCTAAGCAAGAAGATTGTCAGTATGTTTCATATTCCGAGCAAGAAGACAGTGAGTATAATTCAGATCTGGAACAACAACAAGGAGGTGGATGTGACTCACATTTGGAAACAATTCCTTCCATAGTTGCAGATTCTATGGGCAGGAATGCATATCCATCTTATGATCAGTTTCCGGGACATTTTGAGCATGTAGCAGTGGCTGATTGCATATATAACTATACGTTATTGGTTGATCATAGTTATGACGTTTTAAATCCTGCTACACCATTATCTTATGATCATTTTTATGAAGAAGAGACTGCAACTGTTGATGATCAAGAGTTGTTTTCAAAAGAACAGGGAACTCTTTTATTTACATGCAGAGAGGCATTTACAGAGGAGCAGCCTGGTCTTCTAAAGCAGACAGGATTCTGTCACAGGATTCATGATCCTATGGCTATATACATGGAGTCGTATGTTTCAGATTTTAAAAATTTCCAAGACCTCACTATAGAGACTTTTCCTTTATTCATTGAGGAAAAACATTGTGTAGAAATCAGCCATCCGGGGCCTGCAGAAAACATTCAAGAGCATGATAAAGAGCATAGATTTCCCATGGTTCCTGTTTATGATGATTATGATTTTGATCCTTGGGAGAATCATGAAGAAGAAGAGGGAGAACCAAATGTGTAGTTCATATCCTGCCCAGAGCCTGCAAATGAGCAACCATCACCTGGGATTAGTCAGCCTGCATCAGCCGTTCGCTCACCCGTGATTGCCCGAGACATTCAACCATGTGTGAGAAGCTATAAGACAGAGCATGTTTTCTTTCACTAGCCCAGTGGATTTTGTCATTTGCTCTATGAACCTGTAAGGGAGTACATGGAGTTGCATTTCCTTCATGTCTTGGAGCCACTCAACTTTATCCTAACTTCAGCATCAGGAGGAAAGTTGAAAAGAATAATCTTTTTGTTGTCACAGTGGCATTGTTTTTATTTGATCAGTGACAGAGTAAACAAGTTTGCAGCTTAGAAGTTGCTTGAATGGCTATGGTGGAAGTTTGCTTTCACCTAGCGCTTTGTAAAAATCAATTATTCTACAAATGTACATAAATAAACTCCTCTTGGAGCCCATGTATTTTGCTTTCATTTTTAGGATAGTGTGCTTGTCGGCCTTTAATCCTCAGCAGGATGTTTTTTGAGCATGACTCCATTAGCCCAATGCAGAAGGCGACTGGAACTACTTTTTCTTGGCAGCTCGCAAGGAGCATGCCATTCCCTATGGAGCCAAATGTTATCACATATAGTTGTCAAGGGAAGAAGGTCATCCAAGTTCATGGTCTGCATAGGAAGCGTCCAAGCGCAGCATGCAGAGCAACTCATTTTGGGCTTAAAATACAAACTGGAGGGCTCAGTTTTGTGATGGTGGAGATCCCCTGTGAGGATCAGATTAGCGGCCCCCGAGTATTCAGAGTTTCAGAATTCCACGAAGTATAGCGCCATGAAAAACAACCGAAGCCCAAAGGCCCAGAGTAAGTCTCAATCGTCCAATTCAAATGGACACGCGGCGCCAGATCTAGAGCTCCGGAGGAAAGTGAAGGGGGGAAAAGCCCAAAGACCTAAAGTAGCTCTCAATCGTTGATCGAGAAGGGAGAAGAAGGGCCATCGATCTAGTTGAAGGGGTCAAAGTACCAAAGCAGGAGCAGAGTCGTTGACTGAAGCAGACGCGCATCAATAGATCGACAACTCTGGGTAAAAAACACAGAAGGTAAGCGAGATTTGATATTTGATTTCCCCAGAACCTAGAGACCCGAAAAGCGTCTCAGTAGTCAATCAGTAGGAGCCATGCGTCGCCAGATCCTTCGCTCCGGGTAAAAGCAGCAGAAGACAAAGGAGGTTTGAGGTTTGAAAAGTCTGAAGCCTAAATCGCGAAGCAAATCTCGGTCGTCGATTCGAAAAGGGAAGATCTTATCCATTGATCTGAAGAGGGAAGATTTGAGTCATTGATCATAAATCCTCGCCCAATATCACAAGATGGATGGCCACAGTCCATTGCGGGGACACGATGTGCTCGGACGATAATTTTCTTGAGCGGTCCCGCAATTGAAACCATGGTTTGGCAAAAGTAATATGTGGCAAAAGGTGGTGGATTGCGGGCTCAAAAGCGATGTGAACCCAAACCACCTTTGAGCGGCCCCACAATCACGTGTTTATATAGCGTCCTATCCGAGAGCAACATGTGGCTGCCCCCTGGGCATTAAGCCGCGTTTCAATCCCGAGAAAAGGTAGTTAATGAAAATGGAGCTGGTTGTTGAAACCTCGACTCACTCAGTAATTAGAAAGTATGGAGGAGTCGACCGTGGAAAACAGAGTTGTCAACCCAAGGTACCCCCGTGGACAGATTTTCCTGCAAACCCATGCTGATCTAAGCTTGTGTCTGACAGAAGGATACATGCATAGTTTGACAGAAGACTGCTTAGACGCAAAGTTTTGAATGTAGTGATCAGATCACTCTCCTCATAGTCAGGGACTGCTCTGAGTATAAATAAGTAGTTTTGATATTTTGTTATGGTCGTCAACTGGTTGAGAAGAGCTCCCTATTTTGTAATGTTTTGATGCCATAATTTTTCTCTGGTTATGTATAAGATTTGAGACTCTCAGATTAATAGAAGTCATCCTCTTTTCATCTCTTTGTAAAAATTGTGCTAAAACACTCGGGCATGGAGGATCCAGTCAAGGGTTGTTATGTTGTTGTGATGTAGGTTTGATTGCAACGGTATCGTGACCAGTTTTAGTCAGCTTCCTTGTGATCTTTTTCCTTCTTACACTGAATGGCTCGGGCATGGAGGATCCAGTCGAGTTGTTGTAGCTGCATTGTGTTGTTGTGACTATGTTGTTTGGACATATTTCAATGTTTGAAGCTTGAGCTTAAGAGTGATCTTGAGTCTGAGTTTTTCTTCTCCAATCTACTTGAAGGCCTGATGCCCATAACAGTCTTGTCAACCTTTCTTACTAAGTCTTCCCTCTGCTCACACCTAAACTCAATTCACTGACTGAAGTTAGTTATGGCCCTCACTTCCCTGTGCATTTCTTGTCCAGTTATGTGTTGAACATCATTCATATATTGAGTTTTTTCCATTGACCTTCACTCATATAAAACCAACATCCACCAAAAAATCTAATGGGTACTGGGCTTATCCTCCCGTAATTTGAGGGTGACTTTCAGTGCTAACACTCTCAAAGCTTCTGTGATTTACAATTCCATCGTGGACTCCTCGAACTCGCAAGCTTCACTCTACCACGGTTCACAAATGTTTCAAAGTATTTGTTGTTGCCTTCCATCCCCACTAACATCCCGTCCTTCCTAATATACATTAATTATGCTCTTACTAGTGACAACTGAACACACTGGTATGAAACAATTGGCACCCGGTCCTCCGCTATATACAAATTGACTATCGTTTAGTCGCCTTTCTATGATCGCAGGTTCCATCGTTGGCGGGCTTACATATCTTCATCTCCATCTATATCTTCACATGACGAATCCGATCGACCGTTGTTCCTTTCCATACTTAGCCAATTTTATGGCCGTGGTTGCCAGGTTGGTGCTTTCGAACTCTGTTGCTTCTTGTTCTGTGATATACATCTTGCACTCAAAACTTTTGTGATCTACAATTCCACCGCAAACTCCTCGAACTCGCAAGCTTCACTCTACCATGGTTCATAAATGTTTCAAAGTATCTGTTGCTGCCTTCCATCCCCACTAACTTCCCGTCCTTCCTAATATACATTAATTATGCTCTTACTAATGACAACTGAACACATTGGTACAAAACAAGTGGCACCCGGTCCTCCGCTATATAGAAATTGACTACCATTTAGTCGCCTTTCTATGATCGCAAGTTCCAGCATTGGCAAGCTAACATATCTTCATCTCCATCTATATCTTCACATGACGAATCTGACTGANCAAGCTTCACTCTACCACGGTTCATAAATGTTTCAAAGTATCTGTTGCTGCCTTCCATCCCCACTAACTTCCCGTCCTTCCTAATATACATTAATTATGCTCTTACTAATGACAACTGAACACATTGGTACAAAACAAGTGGCACCCGGTCTTCCGCTATATAGAAATTGACTACCATTTAGTCGCCTTTCTATGATCGCAAGTTCCAGCATTGGCAAGCTAACATATCTTCATCTCCATCTATATCTTCACATGACGAATCTGACTGACCGTTGCTCCTTTCTATACTTAGCCAATTTTATGGTCGCGGTTGTCGGGTTGGCGCTTTCGAACTCTTCTACTTCTTGTTCTGTGATATACATCTTGCACTCAAAACTTCTGTAATCTACAATTCCACCACGGACTCCTCAAACTCGCAAGCTTCACTCTACCACGGTTCACAAATGTTTCAAAGTATCTGTCCCTGTCTTCCATCCCCACTAACTTCTCGTCCTTCCTAATATACATTAATTATGCTCTTACTAGTGACAATTGAACACACTGGTACGAAACAATTGGCACTCGGTCCTCTGCTATATACAAATTGACTATCGGATTTTGACATCGCCCCCTCTTCCATGTTACAGATTATGCATTCAAATGTTCTGAGCAATATAATTTGACCGTCAGGGCCTCACATCTTCTAGGGAGACCTTGTCACGAAATCTCCAATTCCTAGTCACTGTTTCATGTTCCGACCATCATCGTACTTCTTTCGAAATATGCAACACCAAAGGTTTAATACTAAAACACCATCATGCAACAACCGTAAGGATAATCATTAATAAGCAGAAGTCTCAAGGACTAACCATCCCTACAGAACTTGTCCAGAAACATGCAAAGAAGATCTTGCCAGCTAATGGCAAAGCTATTACAAATTTCAATATATTAACGAAAACAAGTCTGGGCCAGCGTTTCCCTATTCCATACTTGGACACTTTTTCGATTGCGGGTTCTTCGATTGACGGCCTCAAAATTATGTTTGGAATCTTTCGCAACTTGCAAAAAGTGCCCGGAGTTCCGTGATATACAATTTTTCCGTTGGAATGCCCCTTCACAAGCCCAGTCGTTTGTCGTACCTTTCAATACCTAGCGCCAAGTTGGTTGTATCTCCGTGACATTGTACATTTACTATGTATAGAGTCCGCCCTTCCATTTTTTCGATTGCGGGTTCCCAGACTAGCGGCCTCAAGATTATGTTTCCAATGTTCCATGACTAGCAAACAATACCCGTAGTTCCACAATATACAATTTGTCCACAGGAATGCATCATCATGCCCTCTTCCATGTTACACTTTCTACGGTCAACACTCCCAAGAGATACAATTTGACCCCCAGGCCCTCGCCTTTGTTGGTTGTATCTTGTAGCCCTATTTAGAAGCATCACCAACCGCTTTCGATAATTATCCATTCCTTACTTGTTGTTCCCTGCCCTCGACACCTTCCTACTTCTCTTTGGAAATGCAATTGGCAAGCTTTAATGCTAGCACTTCGTTGTGCATGAACCTTAAACATGTCATTAATGACTGAAAGGGTCTGTCGTATACAGATTGACAGCCGGACTCCCATGTCATCCCCTCTTCTGTGGTACACATTTTGCATTCAAGTTCCGAGACATACAATTTGACCCTCGGGAAGTCACGTCTCTTAGGGAGCCATTGTCACCCTAATTCTGAAGCCCGTCCGACGACTTTCCATACTTGCCCATTTCATAGAATCTCTTTCGCGGTTCCTCGGGTTGGAGGGTTCATGAAATCTCCAATTCTTAGGCACTGTTTACTGTGCCCGACCAAGGTTTTAAAAGCAAAAGCGTCGACGAGACAGTGAAATTTAATTAAAGCTCGACTCCCCGAATTTAAATTAATTTATCTTCTCTTATTTTATCTTTTCTACCCAGACACATGCAGAAAAGATCTTGCCATGCAATGAGATATATATTTCAAGTTTCAATATATTAGCAAAAACGAATCTGCCCAGTCGTTTCTCTATTCCATACTTGAGCCACTTTTTCGATTGTGGGTTCTCGGATGGGCGGGCTCACGTTTGCACCTCCAATGTTCCGTGTCTTGCAAACATTACCCGAACTTCTGCGATATACAAATTGCCCTCTGGACTGTCCTGTCATACCCTCTTCGGTGTATTGCGTATTGCACTCAAAAACTTTTGAGACATACAATTTGACCCTCGCGCCCTTGCCTCCAACAGTTGTACCTTGAAACCCTATTTTGAAGCCCGCCCGACCGCTTTCGATAATTAGACACTCCTTAACTGCTCTTTCCCATCCTCGCGACCTTTGTACTTCTTTCTTAATATGCAGTTAGTAACCTTTCATGCTAACAACTCACCATGCAGGAACCGTCAACATTGTCATTAATGAGCAAAACGATCGAGGAGATATCCCATTAATACGCATTAAACCATGATCTGCAGAGAGTTATATTGTTCCTTCCGATTGTTCATCTCAAACACGGGTCGTCGCGTTGGCTCGTTCAAGAAATCTCTAATGCTTAATCGCTCATTGTTGTATCCGCCATGTTCGCACTTCTATGTGTGCAATAACTAGTCTTTAATGTTAACAACGCATCATGCAACAACCGTTGAAATTGCCATTAATGAGAAAAAGTCTCGAGGAGATATTTGTTTCACACACATTGGACCAACATTTGCGCAACATTATATTATCCCTTCCAACTCTTTATTTCAATCATCGTCTAGATAAAACAAAAGGACCAGAACTTCCAGTGGTCCAGGGCATACTCTTACTATTCATCCTGTTCCGCCCAAAACGAAGTGATTTGGACCTATGGAATCGCTTGTGCAAGCTGCGTCCCTAAGGTTTTTTACTGTAAGGAGGTGGTCTCTTGGTGCTCCGAAAAATATATTTCAAGCCAAAGAATTATTCCACTGCACGACCATTCTCTTGTTTCTTTGTCACCTCAGGTCTTCCGCAGATGTTAAAATTGTCAGTGCCAACATTGACTTTCAGAGGACAAAACTGCAAGCAGTTCCTAGAAAAACATGACAACGGGTTGGACATCTTACCCGAGTTCCTCGTAAACCCGACAACAGTTCCTGAAGATACCACAAAGTTGCAGGTAAGTTCCTTTAGAAATCCATTCTGGGAAATTGCTTGGTTGTTTACAAGAATAACAGGACATGAATCCACGACAAGCATTTTCCGTATAGTTATCTATATTTTGTACTTCACAGTCAAGGAACAATTCATTTTCGATTGGGGGAAGCTAATTTCCATTGAAATCTGTTCCTAGCTGTCACGATTCAAATAATCATTTTTTTTTTATATGTCATCCTACTTAATTTTCGCAATAGTGCATTATTATCCGTTTCCAAAGTTGTCTCTTTCCAAGAAAGTAAACTGTGGATTCGACCCAGTAACATTCTAGTACCAGGCCCTATGGAGGCACAAGGCCTCCCATTGTTTTTATGAAGTTTTTAATGACTTTGTCTCAGTTTTCAAAGATTTATTGTTAGGGAAGGATGCTCCCCAGATGTCTGGCCAAGCAACCCAGTTTTTGAACAGGAAGGGGACAATTGAACAAAAGCAAAATCACAGTGTACTAATGGTCTTTGGCTCCAAGGAAAATCCTGCTTTCCTTCTATGCCACATCACGGACAAGATGTTTGTTACAGAAATAGCAAGGCAATACAACCACTGGTTGGACTTTTTTCCATGACAAGAAAAAAACAGTTCATTCCTCTTCCCTGGAAAGTCGGGGACTTCGTGTGCAGAAACGTCAACAAGATTGACGAATTCGCAGGCAATTTCAAGAACTTGAACCTAACATATGCTAAAAGCCTAAAAGGGTTCAACCCTAATGGTATTTTTCGAGAACATTTACTAGCAGTTGGCTTTAGCAGTTCTTTTATCCATAGACGCCTGACCGAAGACAAACATAGCAACGACAACAATCCTGCTTCTAGCGATTGCGACGTAGAGACGTTGCAAAGCTCGACTGAATTGTACAGACAACAAGGAAAAGTATCCGGTGAGAAGAGTGTCGAGTCCCCCACCAACACTCCCAAGAGCACGACATCACTGAGCATCGCTTCAACGGCCCACCCCAGTAATAAAGCAACCCAGAAATCTTCAAACAAAGGAGGAGATAAGTCCCCTCCTCGCACAAAAATTGATAGTTCTCACAAAGTTCCCCTGACGAAGAAGAGAAAAAATATTGTAGGACAAGCAGATGAACCCGAAATTGAAAGTGAACAGATGCAACTTGAAATTGAAACTGAGCACATGCACAAAATTGGCCTGTTCGCAGATGCGATGCACCATAGTTCCGCAATGGAAATAGCTGAGATCGACATTTTTTACGAAGATGAATCCTTTGTATTCCAGATTGTTGTTTTTGACAGCCAATCTAAAAATATGGTCATTGAAAAGAGAGATGTAACAAATAAGAAAGGCAAATCTCATACAGAGATTAACTTTAGGAAAATGCAGCCATCCCAAATCTCCCTATTTCACCGCGTAATCGGTGATGCTCTTGATGATTCCATTGTAGGAATTGAAGCGGAGAATGCCAGACTGAAAGACCGCGTCAAGGAATTTGAGGAGGCTTTCGTTGCTACCCCAGAGTTTGCCAGTCGTTTAGCAAAAACCGTGCCTGCTACCCCTGCAGCCAAGTTAAAAGTATCCTCCAGCCTCCTCGCATCGTGTAGAGCCCTTGTAGAGAATAACATCAAGAAAAAAATGCAGCTAGTTACTGAATCCTGGGAAACATCACAAAATATAGCTTCCTTTTGAAAGAGGGAAAATGATTTGCACGAACATTTGCAGACAAATTTAAAAAATGATCAACATTTCTATGAACAGATGCTGACCCCTTTTGCCAACCATGCCATCAACAACTCAGATCTAAAAAGAAAACAAGAGGATCTCCCCTCCCCAAAGCGGATCAAAAAATTAAAAGCATGCTGGAAAAAGAAAGTTAAGAACCTACAGCTCATTGTCGAATCATGTGAACAAGCGATATCAGAAAAAAAAGAATTATTCAGAAACCTGACCCAAATAGACTTAGCTAGAAGTACCAACGAGGTTCAAGACCCAAACTTAGTCCTCAAATCCTTGTCAATGACCAAAGAAGCCTTCGATGAACAACTTGATATTTTAAAGGGGTTGTCTTTAGAAAGGTTTTACGACATCCTTGAATTTCATGTAGAGGAGCTTGAGAACTGGTTACTAGACTATGCAACACACAATGAAGAAATTGAACATGCTCTGCATAGTATTTCTATGGATCTAAGGAAATTAGAAAATGAGCTTTTCGACATAGAAATCCAGGATGAAATCAACGTGGCCCCCATGAGAATCTACATTGAAGAATGGTTCCAACGGAGAATAGACAACCTCATCGAGGAAGGGCAACAACCGGTTGGCACGATTCCAGTGACCGTGGACGACAACAACAAAAACACATCTGCTTCATAGTAAGTCTATATTGATGTCATCTTGTTTTCTTTATCAATCCAGTTATTCTACCTCTTTAAATAGAAATCTCTATCCAAAGGCTCATAACTTCCAAATTCTTCTTTTCAGGTCTTCCTCTCTACCCTCGAGCAGTTCTTCTTTCTACAGCCCTAATTCTTGTACTTATTTCTTTTTATGGTCCGTGGGAGCCCCAATCCTAGTCTATATGACAAACACATTTACATTTCTAGAAATATGTAACAAACATTATTAATTTTTGATAAATTTCAAAGAAAACTATGTTGTATGTAAGGAAATTGTGTTTGTTATATTTGAATGTTTAATGTGTGTGTGTTTCCTGGTCCTTTTTTCATATTTGATAAATTTCAAAGAAAATTAATTCGTAAATGCTAAAAAAATTGTCATCCTCTGCATGGATACCACATGTACTTCATCGTGCATTTATTCCCATTCCAATCTGGCAGGGACTACGCTGTCATGCAACACTTGTTTGTGTTCAATACCAATTTCACAAACCGTGGAGTGTTTAGATGATACCTTTGTTAGTATTTAAAGTATCTATACTTTAAATACTATGTAAATAGTATAAGATCTATTTTGTTTTTTCATATTTTATTTTTAATAATTTTATTTTTTTTAATTAAGAAATAAAGGTACCATGGTTCTTTGTTTCTAATGGAGGAAGGAGAAAGAAAGGAGTTTCATGGAAAAGTTTGTATACCCACTTGTTTGCAAATGAAAAAAGATGTAGTTTAAATGTTTTATGTTTTAATTTTTTTCTAGGTATTATTTTTAAGTAGTTGTGTCTAAAATTCAATAATTTTTTTAGAAAATTGCATATTTTAATGGTTGAGATCACATATTCTGGATATCATGAGGTTTTTAAGGGCACTGCATCTATTTATTCATTCAACAACGTGATTTAAGTAATGTAAAGTTTATAGGGGCTTCCGCAGTGCAAGATATTAGATATTATAAGTGGGCTTGTTTCTGGGGAAAACTCCACAGTTAAGCGCACTTGAGCTACAGGCTTCTTGGGATGGGTGACCACATGGGAAGTCCTGGTTACCGGGTGCAAGCCCCGAAAGTGATGATTGATGCTATGTGATTCATTTCATTGGTTTCAATCCCACTTCTTCACCCCTGTGAGCATCACCCAATGCAATGAGTCCTAAGTGGACTATTCAAATCATGAGAATTATTGGTCAGTTGCGACTAATACTCATGGATATGGGTCATAGATTAATGACTTACACTACGCAGCTAATTCCGAAAATAATATCTAATATCTTGCACTGCGGAAGCCCCTATATGCTTAAATAATAAGAGTGAAGGGAGTTCTAACTGGGTAGTTCATAAGGCACAATACTTGCTAAGGTTTTGCAAATGGGGTAGCAAGCTAAGTGGGCTTGTTTGTGGGGAAAACTCCACAGTTAAGCGCGCTTGAGCCAGAGGCTTCTTGGGATGGGTGACCACCTGGGAAGTCCTGGTTACCGGTTGCAAGCCCCTGAAGTGATGATTGATGCTATGTGATTCATTTCATTGGTTTCAATCCCACTTCTTCACCCTTGTGAGCATCACCCAATGCAATGAGTGCTAAGTGGACTATTCAAATCATGAGAATTATTGGTCAGTTGCGACTAATACTCATGGATATGGGTCATAGATTAATGACTTACACTACGCAATTAATCCCAAAAATACTATCTAATATCTTGCACTGCGGAAGCCCCTATATGCTTAAATAATAAGAGTGAAGGGAGCTCTAACTGGGTAGTTCATAAGGCACAATACTTGCTAAGGTTTTGCAAATGGGGTAGCAAGCTAAGTGGGCTTGTTTGTGGGGAAAACTCCACAGTTAAGCGTGCTTGAGCCAGAGGCTTCTTGGGATGGGTGACCACATGGGAAGCCCTGGTTACCAGGTGCAAGCCTCGGAAGTGATGATTGATGCTATGTAATTCATTTCGTTGGTTTCAATCCCACTTCTTCACCCCTGTGAGCATCACCCAATGCAATGAGTGCTAAGTGGACTATTCCAATCATGAGAATTGTTGGTCAGTTGCGACTAATACTCATGGATATGGGTCATAGATTAATGACTTACACTACACAATTAATCCCGAAAATAATATCTAATGTAAAGTTGTAATTTCACCAACAATTGCATTGCCAAATTCCAATAATAATTACCGAAAAATAAAAAAACATAGAAAGTTTAAAATAAATATGATAAATATGGACATCTACATTTCCTTCGTATAGTAATAGTTTTGACATAATAAACAAAACAACCAGTACACAGGCTACAATGTAGTCCCTCAACTCTCATGAGAGAGTAATATACTAGTCACAACCTCATACTAAACCAAAAACAACATAATTTTATGGCTACACTAATATATGTTAATGGACATAGTAGGACCTTCTTTTCCATCTACCCAAGTGTAATATGAGATTTTTTCTTCTTGTTTCTGAATAGCCTGTTTTGATAGAAAGTTTGTCTCCCTATTGTATTCTCTGTGGATATGAGTGAAACTGATTTCTCTGAAATTTTTGATAAGGTCTCTGATTCTGTCCTTCCAGCGGTCTAATGCATAGACCTGTAGAATTCCTTTATCATTTAACCATTCAATTACTATTTTAGAATCTCCCAATACCTGGATGTCTCTAATATCCAACTGAGTTGCCAAGGTCAAAGTTGCCCAAACTCCTAGTAATTCTGCCCTTGTGTTTGTACCTTCTCCATAGTTGAAGGTCCATCTATAAACTGAAAAATTTGAAGTTTTAATCACCCCCCTTGCCCCACACTGTTAGCCACTAGATTGAGCTGCTCCATCAAACCATCCCACTGTGGTCCCTGCTTGTTGTGTTGGTATACAAGAGCGGACTAGAGGAAACTGTTGATAAACTATGATCCTTTTTAATGCTCCAAGAGACTTTGTGACTACAAAATATATGGATGGAGACCCTTGCTCAAAAAGGAATTTATTTCTCTCCAACCAAACATTCCAGCATATTAGTGCGGGTAGAGTAGTGGGAACAATCTTTTTCTCTAACCATTTTTTGTAGCATTCTGTTAATGTGTTTCCTTCCCATTCTTTTTTTAACTTTAGCCCGGTTTGAATTATGTTCCACACTTGCTTTGTAAATATGCAATGGATCAATAGATGATTTACAGTCTTCGATTCCTTTTTGCAAAGGTGACAACAGTTAGGTCCTTCCCAGCCTTTTAATTGTAAATTATCCCAAGTTAAAATTTCATTTGCCACTTCTAGCCAGATAAAAAGTTGTATCTTTAAGGATATATCCCATTTCCTTAATGAAAGCCTCCACCCACCGATTGGTTGTGTCCAGATTGTTGTAATTAAGGCATCATAGACCTTTTTGACAAAGAGAAGTCTCGATTTATCCCCCCCAATCCACTTTAGCTCATCTGCTCTGTCCTGTAGATAGACCCTTGAGCTAATAAGAGCTATGTGAAATAAATCCCATTCTTCTGTCGCTTCTTCCGTTAGACCCAAATCATCGCTCTCTTTCCACTAAGAGGAAATAGAACTCGATCGAGTTAATCCCCTGGCCTGATAGAGTAGGGTAATGTTTTTCTGTTTTAAAATGGATAAGAGACTTTGTGACAGATAAGATGAGTTCCCCAAACCCAGAATTCTATCTCTACCAAGTTGAACAGAATGCCCCAATCCTGGGCTCCAACTCAACCAATTTGTAAGGAGGTGAACATATTTTATGAGATTTTTCCAAGTGTGCGAGGCAAAAAATTGTTGAAAAGTCGTCGATCTGAGCCAAGTTGTTACCGAAACATAGGGAAGATACTTATCTTTTATTACTCTATGCCAGATGTCGTCCTTCATTAACACTCGCCATAAAGTGTTTGCCGCCATAGCTTTGTTGAATAGATAAATGTTTCGAATTCCCCACCCGCCAATGTTCTTTGGTTTTGCTAAAACCTCCCATCTACAAAGATGGAAATGATATTTTTCACTGCATCCCTTCCAAAGGAAACTGAACATTGTTTTCCTGATCTTGTTGAGGACTGAGACAGGAATAACCGCCAAAGATATCCAATAAATTGGTTGACTTTCTAGAATCGATTTTAATAATATAAAACGACCACCCAGGGACAACCATCTATTGCACCAATGTCCATTTTTTTCCATTTTAGCAAGTAACCATCTCCAATCTTCCGCCTTGTACATTCTTGTCTTGAGATAATATCCGAGGTATCTTAATCCTACTAAGAGGTCAGCTGAATTGTAAGGGAGCATTTCCTTGAAGTTTTTTTAATTCCTCCTCATTTGAACTAGCATACAGTAAAGTAGACTTTGTCATGTTCACCTGTAAACCCAACGCTTTACAAAATACTTTTATGGTGATGTCTATCTCCTGCTATTCCTTGAGAGAAGCTCTGGTCATGATTAAGACGTCGTCCACGAAAAGGAGATGGAGGATTCTGACTACTCTGGATACCTTCACTCCCATCAACTTTCCTTCTCGTTGTCCTTTCTTAAGGAGCAGATTAAGACCCTTGATTACCAAAATAAAAAGCAAAGGGGATAATGGACACCCTAGTCGCAATCCTCTGCCACTTCTGAAGAACGAAGTAGTCTCCCCATTTAGCATAACAACAAAAGTTGAAGAACTGACACAACTCATAATCCAATTTGTAATCTGGATGTCAAACCCCGATGGGATTAAAATCAGTCTTAAATTGTCCCAGCTTATACAATCATAAGCTTTCTTCAGATCGAGTTTTAGAACTATCACCTTCATTTTTTTCAAGTTTATGTTATGCAGGCATTCCCGGGTCGTTCCTATGGCGTCTTGTATCTGTCTACCTTTTAGAAATCCCAGTTGCTCTTCAGATAGAGATCGAGAGAGAATAGGTTTGATCCTATTGGCAATAATATTTGAAATTAGCTTATAGTACAGGTTACATAAAGAAATTGGTCTAAAGTCTTCAAAGGATGTTGGCTTATTTACTTTTGGTATAAGGGATAGGAAAGTCGAATTTAGGCCCCCAACCACTTCTCCTCTGATCCTGGACTCCTCGACCATATCCAACAAATCACTCCCTACCAGGTCAAAAAAGTAAATAAAGAACTCAACATTCCAACCATCAGGTCCCAAACTTTTATCTTTTTAAAATTGTTTTAGCACCTCCTTTAATTCGTCCATTGTGCATTGTCTTTCCAAAAGTCTGGTGTCCTCCTCATTTACCATTCGGAGGAAAAGGCTAGCTGTTAAGACCTGTTCATTTATGGAGGAATGATCTTGCCCCGCAAAAAAACTTTTGAAATATCTAGTAGCCTCAATTTTTAGTTCCTTCTGACCAGTATGTACGAGCCCATGTTCATCTAAAATCTCCCAAATATGTTTACGGTTCGTTCTATAATTGGCAAATTGATGAAAGTATTTTGTGTTTTGGTCACCACTTTTCATCCAAATTGCTCTACTCCGTTGTCTCCAAAGTTCCTCTTCTGCCAGCAAGAATTTATTTCTCTCTTCCTCTAGTTGTTTTAGGTGACTTTCCTCTACCAAATTCTGCTCACCCCTCGAGATCTTCTGAAGAGCAACTTCAATGTCTTCCTCCAACTTCTCAAAGATGATCAATTTCCAACGCCTGTTCTGTTTTACTCGATGTTTAGTTTGATTCTTTAATTCTTTTAATTTCCACACTAAACATCTCTGAATCCCTTCCTCTTGCACAAATTTCTGATTCTGCCATACTTCATGAACAATTTTGGCAAAATCTTCTTCTCTTAGCCATTGGGAGTTGAATTTGAAGGGAAAGGCCTTAAAGAGAGGAGTAATCTCGAGCTGCAGTAACACTGGTGCATGATTCGAAATGTATGGGTAGGCCACCCAAGACCTATAAAATCCCACACTGTCTAATAGGTCTTCGGACAGAATGGCCCGGTCCAATCTCTTTGATATAACTTCATTTCCCGATCTCCCATTGCGCCAAGTTGGGACAATCTTGTCCGACTGTATATCTACTAGTCTGTGTTTTTGTAATAAGTCTTTAAAATAATCAACCAATGGACCAACTTGAGCTGAGTCTCCCCAGACCTCACCCACATTTCAGTAAAGTTTAAGTCACCTGCTATAATCAAGTTTTTATGTGATAACATGCCACTTTCTGCCACTTTGTTCCAAAAACCTCTTATGTCCGAGCACAGTCCATAAACATTTAAAAACATAAGCTCCCTTTTGCTTTCAATACAAATGCTTGTCAAAAAAATACCACCACAAGATAAGCAAGGAACAATGTCTAACTTATTTGGATCCCATGTCACCAAAAGACCTCTTGACTTTCCAACCGAACTGACAGCACATGATAACCAGGCTGGTCGAAAAGTATTCATAAAGGATCTTGCCTTCTGCTCCTGAACCAAAGTTCCTTGCAAGAAAAAGATGTTCAGGTAAGTCCTATCTAACAGTCTACGCACAGAGGCAGATTTCAGGGTGCCCCCCACGCCTCTAATATTTAGGGAGAGCAGAATCATATTTTTTCCTTGGACAAGGCTTTCATGCCTCTAAGCGCCCCAAAGTCAATGTAATTTATAGTAGTCATCGAAGGTAAGGATGTCTCAGCGTTCGCTTTTTTTCGAGCACTCCTGGTTTTTACCAGAGAGAATTCAATCCCCAAACCCCTCGACCATGCATATTCCTTCCCTGAACCCTCTCCACACAACTCTATCGATCTAGCTTCTCCATCAGTCTCTTTTCTTTCAAATACCGATCTCCCTTGATAGATTGGTAAAGGGGTGGGAGACCGAGTTTCTCGGTACTTTGGTACCAGTGAATCCAACACAACAATAAGGGAAGAATCTCCTAACTCGGGTTCCCTATAGCCTGAAAAGTTGTCTAACTCCCCTAAAGGTTCACTGGTAAGATGACTTACCCCACCGAGCTCCTCCATCTCACTGGAAGTAATAGGCATTTTGTAGCCCCTATCCCTTTCGAAATCACTTGTCAGTCCTCCTTCGCCCCTAATGACTACTTCCCCCGAAAAGGAAGGCTAAGTATACCCCCCCACACCCGACGTAGTAGGTTTCACTCCACATGTAAAAAAGTCTACCCTGTCCGGCAAGGAGGGACTAGAAGAAGCCTTCGAAGAATACATCCCCGGAAGGCTAGAAGAATCCAGAGTGTCGCGCTCCCACGATGACAACGTAGAAAAAAGAGAGGGACAAAACGTTTTTAGCTTACCTGAAAAAGTGTTCGTCGGCTCCACCTGACAGTGTTCCTCCTGAGCATAGTGTAGTGCTCCCATCTCGAATCAGTCGACCTCCGACGAGTGTTCGCGTGTCGCTTTCCGCAGCATGGAGTCTTCAGACTCCTCTTCCTCCACAAAGCCTTTGTAGTCTCTCCGCAAATGGCCCGTTCTACGACAAAAACTACAACGAAAAGGGATTCCTAAGCGCTGACTCACCGTCCGACCTCTCCATTCAATCTCCAGTGTTTCTGGTAAACCCAAATGGATATCTATCTCCACTAAATTTTTCCCAACTCTTTTGGAAGGGGCTTTTAGGGTCTGTTCGTCCACCATNTTCGTCGGCTCCACGTGACAGTGTTCCTCCTGAGCATAGTGTAGTGCTCCCATCTCGAATGAGTCGACCTCCGACGAGTGTTCGCGTGTCGCTTTCCGCAGCATGGAGTCTTCAGACTCCTCTTCCTCCACAAAGCCTTTGTAGTCTCTCCGCAAATGGCCCGTTCTACGACAAAAACTACAACGAAAAGGGATTCCTGAGCGCTGACTCACCGTCCGACCTCTCCATTCAATCTCCAGTGTTTCTGGTAAACCCAAATGGATATCTATCTCCACTAAATTTTTCCCAACTCTTTTGGAAGGGGCTTTTAGGGTCTGTTCGTCCACCATGATAAACCACCCCAACTCGTTACTGATAGCCTCCTGTGCCCTTGCATTCCAGAGCTGTAGTGGAAGCTTGGGTAATAAAACCCACAGATGATGATGCTGAAAGTACTTTGTAGTTGGATCAAAGGAGACACACCAACATTTTATCATCAGGCTACTGCCTTCTATTACCCAATGTTTTCCCAAAACCTGCACAGTGTCTTCGGGCGAGTTGAAAAGGAAGCCATACCACCCCTCCGTTAGTAAAATGACTTCAGGCGAGTAGCCTAACAAAGGAGACCAGTTCTTCTCAACCCATGCTGGAATAGAGCTCTTGCACATATTTAGGTAAGAAAGCCTACCCACCAGACCACACAGTGCTAACCTGCAGGTTTCCTCTAAGCCTATATCAGAACCCAACACCATCCTTCTTTTTGTTTTATTCGGCTTCCATTGTTTTCTCCTCCCTCCGAAATTTCCTATCGCCTTGACTCCTTTCCCTTCGAACGTAGAGTGCCTGTCTCCCTCCCCAAACCCTCCAGAACTCTCTCAAGTAAAGGCTCCTCCGCTCTCTGGTTGTCGTCGAAAATGCCAGACAAGTTAACTGGAGAGAGGGTTGATACACCCAATGCCCACCTCTAAGCACCGAGGGCTTTTTTGTTTGGAGTGCCGAGCCTGTCAGAACTTTGTTTAATGGTGTTGTACCCGCACACATCGCGTCTGTCGAGGCGAAAAGACCGGCTCTCTTCCAGAGAGCCTCGTCAACTGCACCCATTAGTGCGTTGACTCCATCCTCCATCCAAATGCGTCCAAAAGCAAGCAATTGAAGGATCACCACCTAGTCTCCACTAAGCTCTCCCACCATTTAAACGTCTACACTGATCTAGTCCGGATACAAGTCATTAATACCCCAAATCACTGAACCTCGACTTCCCTGCCCACCTCATAAATGATCTCTCTAAAACGATAGGTGGAAAGGTTAAATGCCACCGGGCCAATACTTATGGATGGGACCTGGAGTTATGTGAGATTAACTCTGAGATCACTAACCTCAAGGCACAACAGTTTAAGAATGGTACCCAAACAAGGGGCCCGCTTCTATCAACTAAGAAAAAACCTCACCAAAAACATCCGGAAAATGATCACTCCAGCCTCCCGAGCTAGTAACTCCGAGTAAAATGGTGGAAAGCTTCGGTAATCATTTCAACTTCCAGCGACACTCTCCTCCGCCAAAAACTAGTTGAATGTCGTTGCAGGTTGCAGGTCTCGGCCTTCCCCCATCCATCACCTACTCTCCGAGTATTTGAATATTCACCTACCTCTTACTTTTCCTCACTAGCTCATACTTTCTTCATTTTCATCTGCAAGAAATCTGAAGATGTAAAATAATAAAAAGCTGGCGAGTCAAGTCAAAGTATGGGCATATTTTCCTAAAGTTGTCAATAGAATAAATACTTGTCGGTTCGTTTTAGATGACTACCGCCGTCTGCCCACGACGCGTTTGTGGTTCCACGTCAGGAGAGGAACATCAGGTCGAATATAATACGTGGATATCTTTTCCGTTGAAATCTACTTCAGTCCAATGCGACGAGGGCATTTCACACCGAAAAGAACGCACAAGGATTCCTTTACCACAGGAAGGAGGGTTTAACATAAAAGATCGCCGATAATCTCGGTCGCGTTTCTCGTATTTTCGTTTCCTGGTAGGTGGATATTCATCTTTCTCCCACTTCGCATCAATATGGCATTATGACAGGATTTTTATATATGGCATTTGTTTAATCCGAAGCAATGTTTATGTTGACAGAGGGGTTTGTGGGTAGCGGTACTTATATTTTTTTGCATGATCAACGTTGCTATCGCTTTTCCTTCCGAGATTTGTGCTTTTAATCGATAGCCGAAGGCTTCAAATCTGAGTTTGTGTTTCAAACGTTTTCAAACATTTCAGCACAAAGCAGTTAGTAGTTGCGAGTAGGGCAGACTTAGAGAACAGAGTAGCAGCATCTACCTTGAAGCTATCTGTAACTATCTCCCAACTTCACCAGCCATTATTAAGCAGCCCTTAGTTCATGGTCATAAAGAAATTTAACCTAGATTGGGATCTATGTCAAGTTTATGGGGAGGCATTATTCCAGCATTGGTTATGATCTAGATAAAGGCCATGAGCGGCCATTGCAGCATAGTGGTTCTGTAGCTATCTTACCAGAAACCTGATCAAGAGACCCGTTTCTTGTTCCATTCTGTTCCCATTCCTGTCTTGACACCACATTAGTATATTACTAATCTTTTTTATATGGATAATATATATACTCTGGAGTCTGGGGGAGTTCACGTTTCTTATCCTCCAAAATCCTCTAACCCCATTTCTCGTTCTGTCCCCATTTCCTTCTTATTTCATTTTCTGTTTCTCATTCCTGGTAACATAGGTTTGTACCAAAGCCTGGTCATGTTTTTTGTAGTTTACTCCCCCCCCACATACTCCCAGGTTGCCCTTTGAGTTGCCATCGAAGTTCATATTTAAATTGCAGTGTGAAAGGAGGAGGATCCGATCTCTCTCTTTTTTAGAGCTCTTTTTCAGACCTGTGATTATCCTCTTGTCCTCTGAAATAATCAGAGTCCAGTAGATTCTCTAAAATTTAAATGGCAATTTTTGAGGATGTTTCTCTTTCGACTTCCTATGAGTCAGTTCTCTTTCCATGCAAAGTTTCTATTGTTTTAAGGCTTAAACCTCACCTCCAATCATGTCTAATCCACTTCTGTTTTGTTCTACTCAAGACTCCCTTGTTCCTCATATTCCAAATGTGCAAACATAAAAACATGGCACCACAACTCCAAGATTTTGTAAGGGTGCACTTCCTTTAAATTTTTGTCTCATTGTTTTGTCCATTTGTTAAAATTTCTTTATAAGTCTAGATCTAGACTTGTTGTTCCTTTCTCAGATTTCAATGCGAAGACAGATTTTTGCCCCACTTGTCTGATGTACCTGTTACCCCCCCATGTTGAGGGGTAACTAAAGGAGATCATGTCTCGTGGCCCGCAATGGAGAACATGATCCCGACCATGATGATGATCAACATGCCCACATATGGCAGCCCAACGACCCCCCTCATTCACCTTTACAGCTATAGGTCAACCAAGGCTCATCACATCCAAGCAATCCAATGTATGGGGAATGGTAAGCCAACGTCATCATGAGGTATGTTAGTCCTTCTTTCATGCAAAGTGTTGTGCTTAATTTGTTGGGCATGTGGATGAATATCTTTGGTTGAAGTTGGATAATGGGTCACTGGCTTGGGAAATTGTGTTAGTTGCCTTGTTTCACCTTGGTGGTGAACTTCTATGCCCTAGTTCCGTGTTGTCATCGCCCAGAGAAAAGGGGTACTACTGGGGGGCCCTCACAAGGGTAATGTTCTATTCCCCACCATACTTAACACTTTCCATCCTGGATCCTCTCATAGTGTACTGAATTGCGGTAATGGGTTATGGTCCGTTTTCTCATGAGAAGAAGAGGTTGAAGGCCTAGATGTTGATGCAGGTGCTCCATATATTTATGCCATGCTATAAATGATAGGGCCACCATAAAAGCCTCAATCCAACTTGAGCTCTACCCCTGTTGCCGTCCTTATACACACTTTCAAACGTGAGCCAAGTCCTGCTCACTTAGTGTGTCCTTGGAGGCACAATGCCTAGGTTCAAAGCCCACGCTGTCACTTTGGCTTGAACCTCTTCCGTCTAGGCTTACTCCTAGGGAAGCCAAGGGGGGTAGACCCTAGTTTCTAGATGAGATTTACGTTAAGTTCTAGGAGTAGATTTTAATCAATTAAGGTTTAGGGGGAGTCTAACCTATGATGCAAAGGCAACAATGCAAGATGCAAGATTTCTTATGTCAAGCAAGCCTTTCCCTAGGTCAACTAAGACTAGTGCCTAAGGTTGGGCAAGGGGTCAATTAATATGTAAGGGTGTTTAATTACAAGTAAGATTACAAAGATTATCAAGGTACACTTATGCTACAACAAGGTTAGATACTTACAAATAAAGAATGCTAGATACACAATATTACAATATAACAAGCTAACCACGTTTGTTTAAATGTGCAGGAAGTTCAAGACGTGAACATCATCAACACATTAAGCCTAAGCATGTCCCAATAGCACTTACTCTATTGGACTGCTCCTCAATGGCAACATCAACACTCAAAATCCACAAGGACACTTAGAAGATTTGAAATCTTTAAACAAAGTGTTCCACAAGAGTTAAGACATTTAGTTAATTACCCACAAAGCATTACTTGTAGATGAGATTGGAAGATTATACTTGCAAGTGTTTAACCTCAAGATATGCCAATTTGAACCAAGGTTATTAATTGCTTAGTGAGTTAAGGGTTTTAAGATTTGAAAGATTTTAATTACCCTAACTAAGTATTTGACCAAAAACCTCCTCCCCCAATTACCAAATGGCTGCTGGATGCTCAAGAAGTGAGGCAACGAGGCCTACCCTAACTTCACAGGTCAACCCTAATGATTCGAGTACTCCTGGAAAGGACACCGCGCGTCGTGAGATCGTCCCCGGCCTAGCACCTTTCGTTTCCTTCCTCAAACCCCGTTTTAGATGGTGAAGATGGTGGTTTAGGGTATCCTATTAAGTCTATTAAGTTTATAGATCAATTGGTTAGGTTTTTAGATGTATTAGAGAGTGTTTCAATGGCTTTTAGTTGCCTTAAAATGGTGTTTTTATGCCAAAACCGAAACTTTAAGTAGCTTAGAAAGATGTGTTATTAAGCATGAGAATTAAGCACATTAACACATGTAAAGCATGTAAAAGAGAGCTGAAATAAAGATTTATTGCATCACCATTTGTTAAGCCACAACATGAAAAGCTTGTAATGAAAAGAATGCTAATGAACAAGGGCAAGAACAACTTGCCAAAGAAAAGAGAGAAACTCAAGCTTATCACCACTTATATTATGATTGTTATTGCATTTAGAGAATGTTAAGCATGAAAAGAACTTGTTGAAAAATTTAGATGTGTGCCTACACTATCAACATGTCCAACAATACTTTAAACTTAAGTGATAGCAAATGGCCTTAAGTATGAAATAACATGAAAGAGAAAGCCACTTATTATACCATCAATGCATTAAACCATTTAGTGTTGGATTATAGCATGTGAAAAAAGATAGAACTTGAGATAGCTTAAGACATGCAAGTAGATTATGCCCCAAGGGCTTAGGCTAAACTTTAATGTGTGAATGAGATCTAGATCTAGATAATTTTAACCATTTAAGCATGAATAGACCATTAGCACATTGTTACCCTAGCCTTACGATTTTGGGGGTGTCTCTCCCAAGGTGTAGGCAATTATTAAGACAAGAAACAATTTGGAAAGAGAAAGAGAAGCAACCAAGAAACCACTCAATGGCACAAGGTGGAGGCAAGCCTACCTTTATTGTGCCAAAGGGGTTGAGAAGAAAGCAAGCAACAACTATTATTCACAAACTACTTGCTAACCCCACGTCCTAGCCTTGGAAGACGATTTAAAAAGGTAAAACTTGAAAGTAGATCTAGCCCTAAGCTCACACGTGGGAGGTAGGCCGTACCAATTCTCCTCCCAAGCTACGAGCTAGCAAAAATAACTAAAAATGAAAGAAACATGTACTAGAAGCTTAGAAAAGTGAAGAGAAAGGTTGAGATTCGTTACCCACTTGAAGAGAAGGGTCTTGGAGTGTTGTGTGGTTGATTTTGGGCAACATAACCCCCTCAACTTGATAAGAACCTGCAAACTGGAAAAGCTACACACAACAATAAAGATGAAGAAAAATTTCTGTTTTAGGGCAGAAATTTTTCACATAATTTTTTTATGGAAAAAGTATATTTTAGATGACCATTTTATGATGTTAAGTTAGCTGAAATATTATATGAAATGGACATCAAGAAAAGAATGAGAGAAGAAGGAGTTTGAGTAAGCTTTGAGGGAAGACTCCTCCTTGAGGCTATCCCAACGAAACCCTAGAAGAAAACCTGCAAAACTTCAACAAAATGTGATGCATACAAGTAGATAATATGACTGAATATGCTAACAAAATAAGATACTTGTACCCTATTAACAAACCCACATATATAGATCAACAATAATACTAGTTGTGTGATCTACCCAAGTAAAATACTTTATTCAAGAATCTACTCTATGCAACCCAAGATGCCAAATCCACAATATTACCTCATATGCAAGCAAGAGACAAGAATACTCGTTGTTCTTTCAATCCTCCAAAGTTTCTCTTTATTACTCAAAAGGAGAATCTTGTAGCAATAAATTGCTCCAAAACCCTCAAGAGCAAAAGAATGGATGCAAGATGGACAAGAATGAGAGAGAGATGTGGTGAAAATCAAGTAGCATAACAATAGCTCAAGATATGGTGAAGAAAAGAGTGAGGAGAGGGCTCTATTTATACTTGGAGAGGCAAACCTTCCCCTTTTGCATGAATGCCAAGTGTCACATCCAAGCCACAAGGTGGGATCCCAAGGAGAGGGGCGCACCATCTAGGGTTTTAGACATGGATTGATGAGGTGGAAGGGTTGTGAGGTGTGGGGATCAAGCAAAGAGGGACGTGGGAGGCTAAGAAGGGCACACCTCATGAGAGAGGGGCCCACAACTCCACAAAACTTAAGTTGTGAAGTTATCCCATGCTAGGGGGGCAAAAATCCCCTAGGGGGCGTGAGGGTTTGAGTGAAGGAGTGAGTGAGGGGGTGTAAAAAGGTTGGAAAAGGTTGGGTTGGGTAGGTTTGGGTTAGGAAACATCTCTTTCACCTTTTTCCATCTTTACATCCACTTCTTAGTTCAAAATTACAAAAAATTACATTTTGACTTTATCATGACCTAGCAATTAAAATTGTTGTTTTTACTAACTGACACTCCTGGTGGACAAACACCTAGCAAAAGTTGTCCGGCTGAGTTGAAACTTGGTCCAAGGGAGTAGGGGGTCTCATTCCATTTCTTTTGAGCACAAATACCCCTATCAAAAGTCCAAGGACCTAGTTTTTACAATTTTTGCTCAAAAATAATTAATCAATTAAATAATTAAACCTCCAAACTTAGGGAAATTTAATTAAAAATTAATTAATTAAAAAAAATTAATCTAGACTCGTCGGAATTTCGCGAAACTTTCTAAGATGTCATACATGGTCATTTACATCATCCCTAAACAATAGTTACCAGAGGATAAGCCCATTAGAACGCCCTTCACCACTTTGGAGGAATTATTGCTGGTGTAAGGGAAAAACTCAAGGGAGATTAATAGGGCTGAAAAGCCCAATTAATAACCCGACGATAAAAAACCCTCGGTGAAAGGAACTCTCCCAATGAACCCATCCCAAAGTAACTGACCTAAATATGACCCATGCAGACCTATTACATTATTAACCCACACAGGGGTGCGAAAATTCCGTTTACAAAAAGATGTGCTGGAGGCCAAAAATGCTCTGTAGAACCAAATAGTCTTCGACAAATGAGCATCTGATGATGCATCTCTTCATGGCACATGGAGTTGACCCCCTAGATGAATAGGCGGTCAACGCCCCCTTTAATCATTAATGGTAATCGCCCACCAAACTATAAAGGACTATAGCCCAGTGAAAAATGAAGGAATGAATCTTGAAACCTTTTAAAGGGGACTTGCAAATGATAACTGGGTATCAAAAGGCAAATTAAGGGGTTCAAAATGCAAAAGGTACCGAGAAAAGGGTATCTCAAGCAAGCAAGCGCTCCCTTTACAAAGGTGCTCATAGAAATGGATTCAATGACATCATAAGCCATGAAGTAAGCCCTGAAACCATATCACTATCACACTTACTCTTGAAGGGTTTCTTTCTTTCGTGCTTCCCTCGGGACCTATCCCTTTACCTGGGTCTTTTATTTTCTGTCTAGGTTGGCACACCTAATAGGGTTGGATGAAGGGCCAAGGCCCTCCCATACTTAAACTTACCAACTCACATGAGGTCCTGAAGTAGTGTGATGCTTGAAGGGGATACCGAGGTGAATTGTTTACATGGCTTATATCTTAAGTTACAACTTACTTTGCATGTTTTAAGGACTAATAATTCTTGTGAACCTTGGCTAACCTTGTCTTATACTTTGCTTTGTTTTGTATGGCTCTGACATGGTTCTTTGAGAGACGTATTGGGCTTGTACCCAAGACGTTGTGTCTTTTATTGCATGATTGTGGCACTTGTGATGTGGAGCAGTGGGTCATCGAGTGACTCACCACCCTCAGACATCAGCTCTCACATCCTTGGAACCTTGGACGATGGACAAATGGACTTGGTTTGAGCAGATTTGACCATGATGGCACATAGATGGGCTGAAATCCCACAGGCTGGGCAGAGTACCCTAGGGTTTATTACCCACCAGATTAGGGATGTTGTAGTAGCAGATAGCCAAAGACCATGCAGAGACGAGATGCAACTCTCTCCAACAAGGACGCAGTGCCCTAAACCCCTGATGTCACTCTCCTTTGGCCATGACGTCATCTTTTAGGGTTTGATGGTGCTGGGGTTTTGATGGATCCTTGGGGTATTGGTGATGATTTGGCATGAGGAGACATACTTTTGCCATTGCTCCACTTCCAGATGCTGCCACATGGCCTTTGGAGGCCTCCTCCTTTCCTAAGAGGGCTTGACGTCTCACACGTGTGGCTATTATTGATGTATATTTTTCATTTTAGCATTTGTAAAGGGATAATGAGGGGTCGGCCCCACTTGAATCAATGTTATGTTATGTTGTGTGGACAAATATGCTAGGCTAGCCTCGTATAAAAAGACTAGCGCTAGCTTTCATTTATTGATCATCACTCTTCACCATTGTGGGGTAACTCTTCTAGTATTTTCACTATTTCATCCTTCTTGGTTTCTCTCTTTCTCATGCACTATGCTTGGAAAAGGTCTCTTGTGGATGGTTTGCTGATTTTGGATGGATATTTTTGCAATTAGGGTTTTGTGCTCTTGTCTTCTTGGATAAAGTAAGTAATTTTCTACAATTCGTATATTGATGATGTAAATGGTGAAATAGCTATTTTATTGCAAGGATTCTTGTTTGTTGAAACCCTAAGAGAGGAACATAAGTGATTCTTCCTTTCATAAAGTTTTATTTGTCCAAAATTTGTGAATTGTCCTTGCTAGGGTTAGAGCCCTAAATCCCTAAAGTGCTAGCACTTTAAGATTTTAGCCCTAGACAATTGATCTTTGATCTAAGTGAAGCTACAAGAAGGGAGAAACGATATCAAGGGCCCAAAAGTGCTTGCACCCTAGACGTCCTTCTCCTCAAAGTCTAAAGCCTAAGGCCCAATTGTGCTTGCACCTTAGAGTTTAGACTCTACTTCTTGGTTTTAATTAGATCAACCTTCAAGCTTGGATGCATTTGAGACTCCATAGCTCTAGAATGGTAAAGGCACTAATCTAGAAGTAACTCTTGTGGTGAAAGTAATTGATAAAACCCTTTTTCAAATCTCTCAAGTATCTACTAACTTTGCTAACTCTAACCCTAGCAAACTTGCAATATTTCCTGTTGTTGTTATAATAGTTTGCTACAACCATCTAAAACTGCATTAATTTGCTGCATACACTCATCTAAAGGTGGCTTAACTTGTTCAGAAATTATCTCTAGCAATTGGATAACTTTACCCTTGATGAATGCTTACTTTTCATGCTAAATTGCTACATTTCTGAGCACTTTATCTTGCTGCTGTTGCAAAATACTTATTGCTGTCATAAGACTGGTTTACTGCGGTGATTTGCAACAACCAAGTGAAATTTAATTTGTCTAGTGTTTAGAGAGGTCATTGTTGCATGCTTTAGCATGGTAATTGTATATATATGCTGCAAATTGTTTCTTGTTCCAGGTAGGTAAAACAATCACCTTATAATCTCTTTCTCCTTCTTAGACCTAGACCAAGTAACCGGTGATCAAGATAGGGGGTGGTAGGCTTGGCTATTAAACTTGCTATTTGATCCCTTGAGGTCACCAAGGAAGCCTCCCTTGTGGTGGACCTCCTCCATCACTAAAACGAGGGAAGATCCTACTTAGGTGACAATGGTAGTTTCTGTTGTTATTTTACTTATACAGCTAGCAATTACGGTTCGTCTTTGTTATTACAATCATTTAGCACATTAGCCGCATATATAAGATCACTGAAAGAGAGACAATCACAAAAACAAGAGAGACACAAAGATTATCCTGGGAAACCCTCTAGGGGAAGAAAACCCAACAAACTTCCTCAATATAGATTAGCCAACCAAGAACAATGCTTATCTCCAAGAGAGAACTAACAAGGAAGAAGATCCTCCTCTACTCCTTCACTAGGAAAGAGTAGCGCACCACTTAACCAAGAAATACCAAGAGATAGACCAAAACCCTCCTTGATATCACACCTAACTGCAGTAGCTTCTCCTCCAAGACTTGCGCACTTTTCCTCTTGTTGCAGAGCTCATGTGTGTGTATGCAAGTGAGGCGCTAGCCTCCCTTATAAATAGTAGTTTGGCCTCCCTAAATTAGGTCTGGGCCGACCTGTCATTTTACCCTCTTAATTTTAATTGTCAAAGCACAATAGGGCTGACTTTTACAAAGGCACAATAGGGAAGTCTTAATAAATATAATATAATAACATTCTTTAGGGTTTGTCTTGGTCAAATACAATAAGGATATCTTCCGAAGCTACTCAACCTTCAAGACTCCCTCTTAGCAAGGAAGGTATTCTTCTTGTCACGATCATCATCTCTTCTTTTGCGCTTCTGCATACTTGGTCATTGTCTTGTTGTCAATCACAGATCTATATATCATAGGAAGTTCTGCACTTTGACTTGAATAACGTACTAGCTTGCGTTGGGGTAGCGTACCGGCGTGTGTTGGGGTAGCGTACTATCTTGCGTTGGGGTTACCAACCTGTGCTAGGGTAGCGTACGAGCTTGCGTTGGGGTTACCAACCCACGTTGGGGTAGCATACCAGCCTGCGTTGGGTTACCAACTTGCGCTGGGGTAGCGTACCAACCTGCGTTGGGGTTACCAACCTGCGCTGGGGTAGCGTACCGGCCTCCGTTGGGGTAGCTCATCACTTTCCTCTATTGGGGATCGCATCACCTCCCTCTACTGGGGATCATTTCCCGCTTTTGGGGAACACATCACTTCCCGCTACTGGAGAACACATCACACTTCCCTCTTATGGGGAACACATCACTTCTCGCTACTGGGGAACACATCACTTCCCGCTTCTGGGGAAGTCTTTCTGGATAACTCCAAGCTTGTCTCTGAAAAACTCGAACTTGACTCTAGACAGGGGCTTGGTCAACACATCTTCTACCTCTTCGTCGGTGGCAATATACTGGAGCTTTACTGCTCCCTTCTGTATCAGCTCACGGATATAATGGTACTTGATCTCCATATGCTTGGACTTGTCATGACACTCTGGGTTCACTTACAACTTTTATGCAACTCTGGTCGTCATACAGGTTTCCTCCAACTCGAGATCAATCAATTTCTGTAATCAACTTCCAAATCCACATTGCTTTGCTACAAGCTGACCATGCTGCCACATACTATGTCTCTGCGGAACTGAGTGCCATATAGGTTTGCTTCTCACCAAGTCATAAGATCATAGCTGATCCCATACTAAAGCAATATCCGGATATACTTTTCCGGTCTGTGACACTGCCTACCCAATCTGAATCTGCAATCTTATCTCACACTCCGAGATATATCTGGGTCCATAATCGATCGTACCCTTTAGATACCTCATCACATGTTTTTCCATAGTCAGGTGAACATGGCTTTCACTACAAAACATATATCTGTTCTTGTGTTCTTCAAATATATCAACGGACCAATTTTTCACATCACATTGTACCAAACTAGTACACTTGCTCAGTTGCAACTCAATCTGCACAATCATGTGCTAGCTCTATGTGCTTTCTGCAAAGCACTATTTGTCTCACTACCTGAGAGTATGTCCTTTACTCTCTCTGTAACTATTCCTTCTGGAACTGGGACTCTGCACCTGCAGCTGCTCTTTCTGAAGCTGAGAATGACTGCTCCATTCTCATTGTAGCTGCTGAACTCTGAGAGTATCTCCTCTATTCTATCACGGCAACAACTTCATCTG
This sequence comes from Picea mariana, assembly GCA_032191745.1. Classification (NCBI taxonomy): domain Eukaryota; kingdom Viridiplantae; phylum Streptophyta; class Pinopsida; order Pinales; family Pinaceae; genus Picea; species Picea mariana. The sequence continues at coordinate 48,588 of JASDQU010103069.1, read as the reverse complement.
AAACTGAGAGTGGCTCAATAACTGATACTGAGGGTAACTTATCCTCTTTCTCTAGAGGTAACTCAATCTTCTATTGTAGTCATGTCTCCATGGCCCGACTCATTTACTGCACTAACTGACACTGGAGATAAATCACTCTCAAATACAGAGATTGTCATACCTGCTCCCTCTGAATCTCATACTGTGTCGACTTCTTTTAATGAATCTATATATACTTCTTCTCCCTCTTGCTGGGACAATTCCTTGGACACAAATAAGGCTTTGTACATCTTTATGTCGTTATCTGCAACATGCTTGATCTGCTAGATCAATCTTGGAAGTTATCACTGACTTCCCTTCTGGTCTCAAGGCAAAATCCATATCCCAGTCCTTCTGACTGGCTTCCTCTTCTGTCACTGAAACAAGGGAATCTTCCTGGGAGATTTCACATCTCCTAGATGTCTCTGAGGCTACGGTCTAGTCTTTTCAACTCATGGCATTTGTCTGTCAGTCCTGGAAGATGTCTCTTTTTCCCATCTGATCCTCTTTGAGATCAGGCTCACTCTGAGTCTCCATGCTCCCTCTCAAGCTTGACTCCCTCCGAGTCTATATAATCTTCGGAGCCATTTGCTCCCTCTGATATGGCTCATCAATGCTATATGGCTTTGCATCCTGCAAAGTGTCATGGGACCATGTTGGTCTCTTCCTGGTTACTACATTGATTTTGGGTAGGCCCTTCTGGCTCTACTAACTCTTCCTGATGATTTGAAGAGTGATCAAATGCACTAGAGGGATTTGTTCTGTCATCTTTGGAGCTTTCTGCTCCTTATGATCTGTGTCCATATGAGATGTTCTGTATCTAGCAAAAGTAGCTTCTTCTTCTTCTTCTTCGGTACATGGATGTAGATGGTCATGTATACAACTTGGATAGTCTGCTCCACGTCTCATCTAATATGTTGCCTCCTGCAACTGTTACTATAGCTTCCTCCGGGTTATCACCTGTGACCTGCCTGGAACAAAAACAATAAGGGAGAAATAGTAGACAAGAATAATACTCTTTATAATAAAAACAATAGTGAGAACAATCATCACAATAACTCCTTCAGAGCTATCACTTGTGACCTGCCTGAAACAAGGGTCAAAAGTAAGAAATACAATAATAAGAAATGAGAGCAACACTCTTCTAGTGTTGTGAACAATCATTCCTCCATGGTAACCTGGAAACAAAACAAGAAGTTTCTCCTAGAGGAGATGTTAGTTATATCTAGTAAATGATTACAATAACCATTTATCTCAATAGTGCTCACATGCTACCAAGTATTCAATAATAAGACTTTTCAAAGATTGCTATCACAACTATAGTGTTTACTTGTAATGTGGCAATTATCAAACTTGATATGTGCAAATTTGAATGTTATCAACTTAATCAATCAAACTTGCCTGGAGTCTTGTCCTCAAGAATGAGTGATGTTGCTGTTCTTCCGAGTCTCCTTTGCTCAAGATGACAAGTATTTTCTTCAACCTGCTCTTTGTACTAAGATAATATGCTTTCTTGACAGAAATTTGAGTTAGAGAATAAACTCTATAATCTCAACCTTAATCAATCTAATACTTTGACTTTAGTTTTGACCAATGTTTAGTATGATAGTCATAACTTCAACAGATCAAAATACAACCTAGATGATCATAAGATCACAATAATGCCATAGCAAATAGAGGCATACCAAATTAATCAATCCTGGGGTGCATTGTTCCTCTGAATGTGCTGGATCTGAGATCCTTTTGGATCTACGATTGTTGTTTAGACAAAAGATCCTTTCTCCTGCAAATACGCTTTTAGAATAATGATATAGTTTAAACATATGTAAGTACATACCTTTGACAGTAGTGGCACCATCCGACAACAACGACAAGCAATAACGAACCTTTAAAACTTCAAAGGTGCTGCAACTTGTAATCTAAAGCTAGTTGGAGATTTGCTAGGGTAAGGCACACTAGGACAATAAAAATCCATCCCAACACTTCACAAAAACCTTCACTGCAATTGGTGCTGGCACTGCAACTGGTGTTGTAGCTGGCATGAAGGAACTAATACTGCAACTGCAATTGGTACTTCAATTGCAACTGCAACTGCAACTTAGGTTTTATGAGGAAACCCTAATTTTTCAAACTTCAAATTTCAGAATTATGATCCAGGGACTAGATGCGCCCTCCTAGGGCAAGCTCTTAGGTGATCTTAGTTTCACCAACGTCCTCCAACAAAGGTAAAAATGTCACTCTTAGGGTTTATGCAGAAACCCTAATTCTGCAACCACTGCAACATGAAAACTGAATTTTGGAGAGGGTGCGTTGAGGCTAGCCACTTCTTTATAAACTGTGAGTTGGTCTCTTTCAGGCTTGCTCTGATACCATGTTGTTATTTTACTTATACAACTAGCAGTTGCAGTTCTTCTTTGTTATTACAATCATTTAGCACATTAGCCGCATATATAAGATCACCGAAGGAGAGACAATCATAGAAAGAAGAGAGACACAAAGATTATTGTGGGAAACCCTCTAGGGGGAGAAAACCTAACAAACTTCCTCAATATAGATTAGCCAACCAAGAACAGTGCTTCTCTCCAAGAGAGAACTAACAAGGCAGAAGATCCTCCTCTATTCCTTCACTACGAAAGAGTAGCGCACCACTTAACCAAGAAATACCAAGAGATAGGCCAAAACCCTCCTTGACGTCACACCTAGTTGCAATAGCTTCTCCTCCAAGACTTGCGCACTTTTCCTCTTGTTGCAGAGCTCATGTGTGTGTATGCAAGTGAGGCTCTAGCCTCCCTTATAAATAATAGTCTGGCCTCCCTAAATTAGGTCTGGGATGTCCTGTCATTTCACCCTCTTAAATTACATTTTATTCTTAAGGCACAATAGGGCCGACTTTTACAAAGGCACAATAGGGCAGTCTTAATAAATATAATATAATAACATTCTTTAGGGTTTGTGTTGGTCAAATACAATAAGGATATCTTCTGAAGCTACTCAATCTAGAAACAAGAGAGACACAAAAACAAGAGAGACACAAAGATTATCCTGGGAAACCCTCCAGGGGAAGAAAATCCAACAAACTTCCTCATTATAGATTAGCCAACCAAGAACAATGCTTCTCTCCAAGAGAGAACTAACAAGGCAAAAGAGCCTCCTCTACTCCTTCACTAGGAAAGAGTAGCGCACCACTTAACCAAGAAATACCAAGAGATAGACCAAAACCCTCCTTGACGTCACACCTAGCAGTAATAGCTTCTCCTCCAAGACTTGCGCATTTTTCCTCTTATTGCAGAGCTTGTTGAAATTACTAAGACAACTGAGAGGGGGGGTGAATCAGTTGTTATTGTGCTTAAACAATTTTAAGTCTATTAAACCATTCCTAATCTTTCTTCAAGTGATCATCAATATTATACAACATATGGACAACATAAATAATGAGCATCAGTCACACATAAGATATACACAAAGACAGATTTTCACAAGGAAACCCATAAAGGGAGAAAACCTCTTCTTCTTTGAAATGATAGGCAGTCTTTTAAGTTCTGTACATCATCCTTGTTTGAGCACCAACTCAAAATGAGGCTACTACCTCTGTTTTACAAGCTCCAACTTGTTGAGAGCACCAACTCTCTGGTTTCTCTAGCACCGACTAGAAGGAAGCACCAACTCCCTAAATATTCCATCACCAATTGGATTTATACAAGCACCAACTTGTATACAGAAAACTCTGTGTTTTCCCGAGCACCACCCTGCCACCTTGTTTTCTAGCCACAACTAGATGGAAGCTACAACTCCCAATATTCAAGCACCGACTCGAATATCAGAGGACCACAATCCTCCCTAGCACCACCCTACCTCCCTAATTATAAATAAATGATTGAATAACCAACAACACAGATAAATCGATTCTTACCACTTCTTCTCTGTTCTGTAAATCTGGTCTGCAATTCTTCTCTTCCTCTGTCTGTTCTGCAATTCTTCTCTTCCTCTGTCTGTTCTGCAACTTTGCTCCGCTTCAAGTTGTTCTGCAATTCTGCTCTTGCTTCTGTCTATTCCTCATCTGTTACTCATCTCTGAGTTTTATCTCACACTGCGCATACTGTAATTTTCCCTTTCTTACAGTTTAACTCATTTTTCATTCAGAACGACCAACATTCCACCGTCATTGCGTCTCCATTTTATACTATACCACCTATTCAGTTACACCTTGAATCTCCAAGAAAACGCATCAGCAACTGAATCGCCAACCGTCCAAGAATCATGATTCAGTTCTGGTAACTGAATCGTAACTGATCGATTACCTGTGAAGTGAAACAGTAACCCTTCGATCAAGTTTCCAATTAACCAGCACCGTTGGATTAAATTCGCAGGATTTCACGTTTATCTCATATGTCCACTAGCTGTGACCGAGCGCTAAACAAAATTTGAATTTCGTGATTTCGCATCTCGGCATTCCTGTGATGAAGGGTCTCGACACTCCAAGTTGCGATCGCCGAGACTCCGAGATGGAGCTTAGCACCGCTAGTTTCTTCCCCTCACATGACCACCGGCGGTGACCATAGGCTGCGTCAAAAGGTGCTTCGTATTTCGCGAACTTATGAACTTCATCGAGCCTGATCAACGGTCAAGATCTCCAATGATCCGACGATCCAAATCTCATCGCGATCTCGCATATCGCGATTCCTGTGATGAAGGATCTCGATGCTCCAAGTCGCGATCGTCGAAACTCCGAGATGGAGCTTGGCATCTCTAGCTCTGCTCTCCAGCTCTCAACAATGTGACCACGAGATATGACCACTTGCCAATCAAACGAGCACTTCGCTCCTTTGACTTTCCACTCAGCGAAACGATGATCTTTCGCCACATGTCCCTCTTGGATCAACGGTCAAGATCTTATCGTGATTTTGCAACTTCATGGGCCTTCGTCATGCCTGATCAACGGTCCACGATCTCGATGATTCGACGGTCCAGATCTTTTCGTGATCTCGCATATCGTGAGTTCCCACACCATGCTCTGTTGACTCCTCTAATGTGCAAGTCAGCGAAATTCCAATCGCTTGCCACGTGTCCTATGACTCCAACGGTCAAGATTGTTATCGCGATTTCGCATATCGCGAGTTCGAACCTCTTTCCTTTGGATTTCCTGATCTGCAAAACTCCGAAACGAAACCTTTGTCATGCTTTGATTGTTTTCCTCCTTCTGAGCTTACACTGTTGATCTTGCCATTATCGCTATGCTACTGATTGTGCTGATCTTCGCCATCTGATCGTGCTGATCTTCGCCATCAATGACAAACATGCATACTCCGCCTCTGTCTAAAAACATGCCAACAGAGCTCATGTGTGTGTATGCAAGTGAGGCGCTAGCCTCCCTTATAATAGTAGTCCGGCCTCCCTAAATTAGGTCTGGGTCGACTTGCCATTTTACCCTCTTAAATTACATTTAATTGTCAATGTTAATGTTTATGCCATTATTATAGTTCTTTGCATTTCAATAGATAAGAGCATCATAAGAACAAGATCACTGAGAAATACACATTCACAAGAGACACAACATTTATCCTGGGAAACCCTCTAGGGGAAGAAAACCCAGCAAAAACTTCCTTATCATAAGTAGCTTATACAATGTTCAAGAGATAACTCAAACCAATACAGATAGTCCTCCCCAAGAGATGCGCCACTCTTCTTCTCCTCTCTCCAACTGGTAATTGCAGCTTGCCTCATAAGATAATGAGCAAGTGTGTTGTGTGTAATAAAGTGAGGCGCTAGCCTCCTATATATACAAGACTGGCACGTGTGAAAGGGTTTCACTGGCAGGGCCGACCTCTCACTCTGGGTGGGTAAACCCACCTTTAAATTAATTCTGGGTCTCAATAATAACTGCTGGGGCCGACTTCTTATTCTGCCCATTATAATTGTCCGATGACCAA